>DWTO01000327.1:0-22631 GCA_018244755.1 Jemadia pseudognetus
TAGGTGGTGTCTATTTCCATGCCCCGGACACATATCCAAACTCTGAGTCACAATTGGATAATATTAAGTAAGAAAAATCCAATAGTGCCCAACCCGGGATTTGAACCTAGGACCGTTCGATCGGCAGTTGCGCTCGCAACCAACACAACTAACAAGGCAGTTGATCGTATATACATACATATATGTTATTTACAAAGTAGAGACAAAGCAGCGATCAAACACAAACCAGTCTCAAGTGTCGCAGTCAAGAGCACGTGATCACACACCTGATTCTGGTAAAGTGATACATTTATTTCCTTTACCATAGTATTTTGTATGTAAACGCAGCGATAATTAGGGTCTGTGTGGTGAAAGATCATGAGCGATTTGTAAAGTCAACCTTACTATAAATGCTAACATTTAGTGGTTGGCTTATGTGAGTTAGTATACAGTTGAATTATTACTACTTTCATTACACTACCAGTTATTACTGATATTTGAAATTGTTAATCAATTGTTTTTTAAAATTTTCACATATTGGTCCTAATACAGATTTGATTGAAAAATTAATTATTCCTTGTCATATTTATATCTACCAATAACAAAAATTCCAGAATAATCTAACAACTAACACCACATACCCACCCCACTTGCAGAAAGTTAATACTCGTATGTCTTATCTGTATAAGTAAAGTAGAATTAAATTTACTTTTATATTTTCACGTACGTATATATTACAAGCAGATGCAAGGACATGTGCTGACGATCTCTGTTGCCTGCGGGAATCGAACCTGGGACGCTTAAGTATCTAATGGACAGCTGCGTAACGTTTGTTAGAAGCGCAAGTGATAGTTATAGCATAATATCAATTTGTTGCAAATAAGTTGCTTGAGTACAGCGCTTATTATAGCAAAGTTACCTATCAGAATAGCCAGAGGCAAATATGTATTTACATAAATTGTCAAATGCTCGCTGTATTTTCGAAAATATAAATAATAATATTAAAATATACGGTTTTGCTGAGAAAAAGTTACAAAGTGAAAATATTGAAATATTATTGTCTTGAAAATGTTATGCAATAACACGACTTAATACACTAGTACGTCATAGCTGCACGCGATATTCGTGAAGGGCCACTCATTTTTAGCATTGTTTTTTTATAAATTTAATTCAAAATTAGTCAATTATATTTGTTTATCATATTTGATAGATAGTTCAACTATGCTTTAACATGTGAATCAGTGATGAAGTTATACTACATATTAAACGGACGTGCCCGTAAAGGTCTAAGTAACAAATTGGAACCAAAAACTCAAAACCAAGGGGGTTTTAGTACCGATGTCGGTCACAAAGACCGACTAAGAATAAGGGGGAAATTTCTCAGTACACCCTTGAATAAAGGAAATGTATCAGCACAAGTGTAATTTACAAGTTTCTTATCCAGATATAAATAAATATTTATCATATGGTTCTTTATGTTTCATTATGAATAATAATATGAACTCCTTATATTAAGAAATTGATTATTTCGTTATCAATAACTGCTAAATTCCACCATTCAATATAATTCCGTGGCGGATACGATTTCTTAAAGGCTCCGAGTGTAAGGGTCTTTCGTTCTAACAATCCGCTCCCTTTTCTGGATATTAATTCCTAAACTCAAAGCCCTGTTCCCTATTTTCCTTGTGTACTTATTAATTGAGTGCAGATTATTATTATTGAATTTTCAGATTACAGCATCCCCCATTGTTTGCGATTGTTCGGGGCAAATCGTCGGTTTTCCCTGATACTTAAGGGAAAAAGGGGATTATTTGCTAAGACGATTTGGAAGTATACGTATCGAAAATGATCGTTCAAACTGTTGATGTTTCAGTAATGTGCTGACGTCTCATTTATTCATATATTATTATTTCATTTGTAATACGTATATACCTACATATTTTTCTATATTCTGCCATTAAATAGGTATCTGCATTATATAATACCAAGCTGGCAGATTCGCTGAAAAACCTGTAATTCTACTCACATTTACCAAGGTATTCAATCATATGAGGCTATAATATAAATACCTTCATACATAATATACATATATTTATGTATTCGGATATGCCACAGTAACAAGTGTAACCGTAACACCGTAACAATCATTTTATTATATAGTGTTATTTTGAGTTCATTAACCAATTAATTCTTGATATCTTAAGCTTTATTCCATTTTGCACTATATTTCATTTTTCATTTCCCTTGTAAAAATGGTAGTAATGAGATTAGTAGCGACATCTCTAGTTAGATTATGATACTTCCTAAATCTGTCACACTTGATGATATATCATTGATTTAGAATATAGATAAAAAATTGGTGTGTTAAGTTTGCCCTTCAATTATATTAATTGAAATATCATACATATATTATTGAAGAGTGTGGTATATAACATAACATAATTAATCTACAGGACGTAACTATAACTAGCAACGCCATCTAGTTTAAAATTATTAAAACTTTATTGATTCTTGTATTTTATCAGAATAAAATACGTATTAACGCAAATAACACAATCCTGTAAATAATACCAACAATTCTGTTAAGCGAATCTGTTAAACATTATTATGAAACATTAATATTTTAGGTTAATCCAAGGCCAAAGTTTCAATATGTGTTTCAGTATTTTAAAATAATTGTGAACTATATGTATAAAAAGCACAAAGGTAATCTGTGCACAAGAACTTGCATGAATTTGCAATACTCATTTACCAAATAACGATTGAGGATAAGAACAAAACGCGACGCGTACCATCCACATAAATCGGGCTTATTTTTCATTAGGGAGCCTGATATCAATTCCATAGCTACATTATTCTGCTTTATTGAAACTTCGCACCCAGTTTCTATGAATAATGATTACTCTAATGTATTATTCGCCTCCCCATCACCGCCGCCAACCATTGTACCTACCCCTTTGACACCATTTCAATCGGACATAAAGGCGTTTAGTTACGCATGTCGGTTTGAATGTCAATGGGAACAGAAACCCTTTACCAAGACAATGGTTGTACCTATAGCTGTGTTAATACATAGTTAGATATTGGACAAATATGGCTTCTTGTATTATTACTACGAAATTCTGTGATTACGTTTTGCCTTAATGAATACATTGAATTAAAAACACACATATAATGTACACTTGTTTAATTGAAAATCTGTCAATGTACCTACATTGGTTTTGGACATTTTAATGGCTATATTTGATATTAATAAATGACATAAACCTTTATGGACTATATTCTGCTCCTACAAATGAAAAGAACGAAGAATGAGAACGACATACAAACGATTTCAGTGCAAATTCATGATGATTGAATCCGTGTGAAGTTTTTTATCACCGATATTCATTCGAGTTCTACTAGTATAATAGCATCTCTAAAAAACTTTAAAATATGAGTAGGTTTTATAAATACTATTACATGATTAAAACCGACATTTGTAGTTTTCTTAATCACACCTCATACCAAGTTTTACATCCGAAACTAATTAGAACAAGCGTACCCTATCCGCTCTATCAAAAAAGAACTACCACGTTGTGCAGGAAATATTACTTATGAAAGTTGGACGATAAAAAGAGAGCGGGTAACGCCGGAGGCGGCGCTAGGTTCGAAATAAAACTGAAAACGATCCAGTCTCTTGTGCCGCTCTCACGAAAATTGTTCGCTCATTTGCTATGAGGACCTGTCTTCCGGTGTGCCGAATTGTGTGAAATATACTACCAACACATTCATTGCTCGTTGGAATATTATGTTTTATTTTCGATGTTAGTGTTTGACGCGCCACTACTGAGTCGGAATAATTCTTAGCCACTGGCCACTGAAGTGGCCGCTGATGTTGAGTAAGCCAATTAAATCTGGTCCATTTTACTGTTTTCAGTATGACGTCACAACACTATATGTGTATTTGTTCCAACATTACTCCTAGTAGTAATTGTTATTTAGAACACATAGTGGTGCGTGCTGTAATAGATAATACAGAGTTCTAATCTAGTAAAATTTTCTATGCCGTTGAAAAAATCTTAATAGTGATATAGCTATTGCAATCATTACCCACCCAAGATCGACATTTACTCTTTACACCCTTTTTAGCTTTTAATTTTTCACTACCGATAAAGGATCTCCTCTTATAATAGAAAGGGTTAAAGGTCGTGTAGGTCGCCAGTCTTCACACGCCCTGGGAACTTTATAGAACTTTCAAGCATAAAAGTTTCGCGGCGAAGTTTTCCTTCACCGTTATATCAAGTCATACTTAATCTTTAAAACGCACACAACTTTGTAAACCCAGAGGTTGCATGCCAGGAATTCAAACACAGGAACCACATAGCCGGAAGGGGAAATTTAAAACAATAGAGTGTCACTGCAAAAATTCTCCGGTTTATGTGTTCAGATTATTCCATTACAACTTAACTTTTATGAAATACGTGGTACCTATATCCTTGACATGAGCTTTTAAAATGAATATAAAATGTTTCAACCGCAGCAATGGATGACTAACATTCACGAAAACTTGTAAGAAAAGAGCTCGTAGTGTGTGTTCTAGTATTGTCAGACTGAACCCTGGGGGCACGCGCTAACGACTGCTTCTCTGTGGTACTTTAGCATGCATATTTTCAAATACCTTTAAGTGTATTACTAATATGAAGGTAAGAAAATAGGGGCTACGGGTATCCCCTCTGATGACAAGTGGGAGCTTGTGGAGTGGAAGCTTGATAAAGACAGCAAAGTAAGGAGATATGCTGAGGGGAATGTTTTCGTACGCTATGATCTATACAGTTCTTTAGCAACGCGATATGATTTTAATATGGTAATCAATGACGTCAATACCATAATTATGAAAGCAAACGGTGAGTAGGACCATGACCATAATGATAAGTTTTTATCAGCATATCTCTTCATATAGTAGTGTATAAAACGATTTAAAAAGTAAAAATAACCACATGAAAGAGTGAAAACAATATAGTGAGACGGTAAAAAATTTTGAACCATCTCAAAATTACGGTAACGTTAATTGAGTGATTCCGTCTATCAAAATAAAATAATAATAGTTGAAGCCGTCACAGAAGTGCAGAGAGCAGCATGTCTTGCAAGTTACACGAAGGGTAGTTAAACTAATTACAATACAGGTGGGCGGTGCGGTGAAGAGCAGACGCGGCGCGAACTTGCGCTGCGACTTGGAATCGCTTGAAGATTACGCCGCCTTAAGACACCAGCTCAAGCGATAGCAGAGCATTTATTTTTGTACGTATTAACTAAAAGCATTGATGCTGCTGATTTTATATAAGTACACTATCAAACCTTTTTATTGTTCCACCGTTCAACACGATGCTCTATTAATGAGAAGACAAAATAAAGTTGTGCATGTTTACCCCTTTATTTCCGAACACCTGTAATGTATGTACCTACACATCTCAAATGATCTAATTAGATGAAATGTGTAGAAATACATCTAGATATATCTCTTGGTGAATTACTTTGATAAATTTGTTATCATTTCGAAGATAAATTTTAGAACATAGATCAGGTACGGCAGATATGATGTAATTTTAGTTATAATCATTAACAAATAACAGATTTCTCCGAGTTGTTCTTTTTTGTACTCGTAAACGACTGTGTTCATAATACTGTTTCGCTCTTCGATTACTGCTGCTGTACTTCGACACCGCTTGCACTGCTGCTCTGTGGCAGGCAGGAATATCAACACCTATTCGTAGACCAATTGACCAATGTCCAGAGAATTTCATACTATGCGATCCTCTGTAAAAAGATCGATATTAATTATTTTACTAATTAGCTAAAATAATATTCATATCATCATATATTTATTCTTATACATACATTTAAGAGCCGTCTGGTTACCATTACACAGGCACTCTTCGAGCCTACTTTGGGATCAGATGGCCCTGTGGGAAGAAGGTCTCCTATTTTCCTTTGAGCAAAACGAAGCATTCCACTAAATCGTTTGTGTTATAGTCTGCATAAGTGAAAATCGTATAGCTTTGAACTATTTGAAACATGAGTGAACAGGCACTTTATGGGCAAGCGTGCTACATACTAGGCTATATCTCCCGTACCATTAGGTAAGAATATAATTAGACGCGAGTTTATTGCTATTAAAAAATATTCCAATATTATTACTTATTAACTCGGCACGGTGAACCCGCTGCTCTTTTGTGACATACGGAACCCGTTACCCCAACATATTATTTAAGCTAATACGAAAATTGTTCATGTAATAACGCAAGCGGCGCACGTTCGCGGATCCATACTTCCCTTTACTTGCACCAGGCATCCCCATATCGTAGCCCACATGTGATTAAACTTCCAATTACACGCTAAACCAACCACACTTACACATGTGATATTACACACTTGTAAATGTAATCCTCGTTACATTATTTGGTAGATGTTTCCATGGATGCCTCAAAATGTAAACATTACATCACACCTGTATTTAGCCACATGGGTGTAGGCAGAGAAGTATAGTAGTACACTTACACGTTTCATTAGTTGTGTTACATATACGTAAGTGGGAATTGAATCAAACTTTTGTTGCGGCAAAATTTCTTATGTATAATATGTAGGTATATATTTTTTCAATTCATTTATTTATCGTAATTGCCACATTCCGACTTAGAAGGCAGACATCTGTATGATTAATTAAGATATTCAATCTGATATGAAGATGCATTCCGGCACTCCGCGCTATCTGCCTACATCGTAAGTAAACAGGCGTAATGATGTATTAATGTTAATAATATACAGTTGCCTCAGCTTGTATGTCTACAGCCCTCCTTACAGGAAGTATTTTAGATTCATTTTAAAACTTTAAAACGCTTTAATTATTAAATTTATTATCGTCACAAAAATACTCGTACTCATCATTTTCAACATACAGCCGTATCTGCGACACTTGGACACTTACCAACCATTGCTAAAATCATTTATTATTTTTATCCTCTCCCGTCATGGTAGCTATAATTGTTATTACTTCACGGCGCACGTCCGTAAAACGATGGCACTATAAGTAAACAAAAGCTAATGCGGCACCAAACACAAATTAAAGGAGGTACCATCTCCAATCTACATAATTACACAGTATAACAAAGCTGAACATTATATTGTATGCAAATTCGGTGTGACCTCTCGTGCCTACCGAATTTGGTGGAAATTAAAATAATGGTGTAAAGAGTACGTATTTAGGTATGCGTCAGACTGCGGGAGCGTAGCGAGACAAATGAATCGTTCTGTTTAAGCCGTTTGATTCGCAACTCTGTCCGTTTGATTCGCAACTTAGAACAAACTACAAATTTTTTCTCTACTTTGTATTACTTCAGACACGAGATAGGTCCTAACATGTCCATTGGAAGGAGAAGAAAAAGAAATAAAAGGAAAGACCTCTGACAAGGTCTCAAACTATTATTTTATATCTTAAAAAGAAAAACTACGTATAAAGTTATTAAAAGCCAACCCCTTCTGTGGTCTGCCATATATGTATGTAGACGAAGTAAAGTTTCCCGCTAACCGATTAGCGTTAATTGTTCACTTATTTCATAGCAGTTTTCACAAATATTAGAAGTTCAAGAAAACGGATATGTTTTATACAATTTTCGGGAGACTTGTTCTAATACTGGCGCGCACATATGAAAAGAAAGACTAGCGTAAGGGCAACACGCCAGGCCATAAACATTAAACACATTTTGCATTTGATTCTACACCATAAGAGATCTAACGTGATGATATAAAAACGAGCGAGCAATGCTCACTCGCGCGCTATGAGACACACACATAACACGGAAGAAGGCAAATCGCGTGTTCCTATTGACACGCCCAAAATGATATTCCCTGTGACAGTTTAATTTCGTGCGATTCGAAAAACGGTGCCTTCGAGACGGTATCCATTACTGTCAACTGCTTAAAGTAAGTTACAAAAATAGAAAACGCCTAAAATGAAAATAGCAACTGTTTATAATTATCATAAGCAAATTATGCACCACGATCCACTCGCAAGACTCAAAAGTCTTGCGAGTGGATCATGGTACGGAATAGAAACGAAACCGTTTCAGGTACATTCACACTGAACTTATAGCTGTTTCGCTTCCAATACACATAATATCAGGTAGTCTGAACACCGATTCACTGGTTCTATAACATACTTTAACATCATCAGGTAAGTACACTTGCTGGAGCGAACCGCAACTTAACAACCACGTACCGTAGTTAACTTTACTACCTTCGCGTAGTTTACAACCAGTTCGTGTAATTAAAGCGCGCTTTATGCACTTGTTTTACGATCACTGTTAAGCGAGAAGCTAATAATTCGTTGTTCAATTACATCAATATTT
The DNA here is from genome assembly GCA_018244755.1 of Jemadia pseudognetus. NCBI lineage: Eukaryota > Metazoa > Arthropoda > Insecta > Lepidoptera > Hesperiidae > Jemadia > Jemadia pseudognetus. The sequence goes on from DWTO01000327.1 coordinate 8,364, forward strand.
CTATTGCGAAGTTCCTAGGCCCGAGCCCTTTGATTTGGTAGCAATTGTTCATGTTAATATGTTCTCTAGCCTGATAGGCGTTCTTGGTCTTGATAAAAGTTTTTTGTGTTATCGTATTTTCTACTACCTATATATTTATAGGGCCCAGATGGGATCTTTCACAGCACAATCCTAGCGATTATAATTGATATTAAACTATTTGATTCCATATTTGAGAAAGCTAGTGCTATAATAACCAGACGGAAATGCATACAAATATAACTTTAAATTAATTAAATTAAGTAATATAAAAATATAATTTTAAATTAACAAAGAATTAAAATACTAGTCCTCTTCTTGTGGGAAATTTTCTCAACTTATCCCCTTCTAATAACGCAGCATACAAATGATCCAGGAAACGCTAGTCCATTGATTGATAACGAGGATGTGTAATCAATAGTCAAATATTACAAAGCGACATATATGTTATAAAAAGAGTAATATATTGTTAACTGAAAGCCTACAGTTTTAACTTCAACTCAGTATACATATCTTTCTCGCCCAGTATCAGACAAGTACGCTTACAGCTGTGGTATAAAATCCACGATATGGCCCAAAATTATAACAGTTACGAGTCTGCAGTGCTTGCTGTGTTATGTCGAAGTGGGATTTGTCCATTTTTCTCGCAAAATTACTACTTTACAAAATGTTCTTTTGTGGAAAGAAGCTGAACTTTATCAGTTTATAATATTTATCATCTTTTTTAGCCATTTGACTTCAAGAGTTTACATACCATTTTTCTGTGCTGAAGCTGAAGTACCTTGACTGAAGGTTTAGTAAATTGCAAGTAGTACGGAAATTTTAGTCGCAGAATTCCTTGTCTTAATTTAATATGCATCCAATGATCTGCTCTCCGAAGGACATTGTTTTAGTAACATCAAATAGATTCTTGGCAATTGTTGTTGCCTGCTCTTTACTGCCCTGAATTTAGGATGTAGAATAAACTTCCTATTATGATACGCCTAGAGTATCTATTGTTGAGTAAATATAACAAAAAAGGGTTTATTTTTCTATTGATTTAAAAAATCTATTTTCGATGAGGCCAACACTTATCTATCTTGACCACATAAATCAGGTTTTAACTGATAGAGGACTTAGAAGTCTCCGAAATCGGCATAAAAATATGAAGAGAGTTATAAATGTGGAAGAATCACGGCAGAATGCTCTCTGCCTACTCAGTAAGGGAGCTAGCGTGAAGATATGCGTGTACGTATTTTCGATGTTTCATCTACCTCGACATTCGTTTATCAATATGTACTAAGGCATTTATTAATATTATGTCACATTATCGATACGCGTTGCTGATGCTTGGTATGTGGCTGATGGTAGATGATAATTAAAAATAAACATTCTTATAACATCCGCCATGAGATAGTGTTACAATTTCAATATTGAACGTATACGTATTTTTAATGTAGGGCTTTTTAATATCGTCAAGTCCGAACAGCTTTAGTATCAGAACTGTGCGTGTTTTAGTTATAATTGTAAATACGCTTTAGGCTAAGAATGGGCAACATGCTTTATATTAAAAAAACACCCTCAGTTCTTCAACTCCTGAACAATGTAATCAAAAAGTGAACACAAGGAATGGTTCCGTCTCCTTCGGAGCGCCATTAAAAGTTTCCAATCGTCCTCGACTCTATCGGAACTGACTCAATAAATGTAGCACGTTGTGTGACAAACGTCAATAAAACGCTCGTATTTATATAGACTGCTATTCAATAGTTTACCCTAAATGCGTGGGAATCTGTAGTATAATCTGATTCTATATATATTTATATAAATTTGATGCGTTTAGTTACTGTGCAACTTCTAAACGATTTGACCGATTTTAGTTTTACTACTTTATATGTCTATTATGTTATGTTGACACGATAATTCAGTTACATAACTATTTATATTTTATACTTTTCAGACTGCCTCGTTGGTCGTGTTGGTTGGAAGTGCGACTGACGATCAGGAGATCCTGGGTTCGATTCCCGAGTCGGGCACTATAGAATTTTTCTAATTTAGATTTTCTAGCAGTGTTTCTGAGTCTGGATTTGTGCCCGGTGCATGTCAATACGCTCACCACCTATTCCATAGTGGGACGGTAAACGTAACTGGTGTATTGTGGGAGTGTTCTACACTCCTCTGCCTACCTCTTCGGGGATAACAGGCCTGATGTTACGGTTTTTTTACGTTTTTATACTTTTCATAAATGCAGGACGTAGTGTATGACGCCCTCCGGCTAGGTGGAGTGACGATATACGCAAAAAGGCTGCAAGTGGTTGCATGCGAAGAGCTGAAGACCGAGCTCAGTGGCGTGCTATCGGAGTGGCCTATGTCCAGCAGTGGACGGAAATAGGCTGATTATGATGATCATGAAATACAGTCCCTACTGTTCACTCCCAAAACGTAATCGAAACGAGAGATAGGATTCGCTTAGTAGTTAAATTTTTACTACAATAGTTTGATTTTATTTATTGTCGCTTGTTTTTACATACTCATATGTGTAGCGAAAGCAATTGTCAAAAATTGTTTTCCTCATATCAAGTCGTTATACCATTTGCCTTTTAAGTGCCATGAAATTTTAGCCAACAGGGCACTGAAACAGGTGTCTTTCAAACATACTGCCGTCTCCTTCGATACCGTAAATTTCCCCAGCGATGGTTACTACCCGTAAGGTCGCAAGTGTACATATTTTCCGGTTTTAATTTTATAAAAAACGAAAATAACTTTCCGACATACTCCACGTTTCCCCTGCACTCCGATTAAAAATAAAAAAACGCTTGAAACACTTCAAAGTAGGTACATAAAATTTCCATCCCGCGCTCACCACGGGAAGTTAGCAAGTTCTATTTAAGCACCTTATACACGAACAGTGTACGCGCTCGTAACATTACCGACTTCTGGTGCATTATATAAAGATACCTCAACCATTGCTAATTATCATTATTATAATTGTGCAATGATAACTAATAGTTATGACAATAAGTAAACATTGCAATTTTCATATACCCATTTGCATTTACTAAAAATGTTAAAAAAGACGCAAATTTGACTAATTTTTAGTGAAATCTTAGTACATTATCTATATAATATTTTTTGTCTAGGCTAAGTTCGAATGTTTAATAGATAATTAGTGAACAGGGACCTTAAAAGCTTTCCCCTCTAGCGTCCCCCACACTGGGGTATTTACCCTGTATCCAGGGAAAACAGGCCCCAATATTGGTTGATAAGGAAAAATTTTGGAATTTAATGATAGAGACGCGATATAATGGCGGAGTGTAACGACCCCCTTGCTGATACGGTTTCTCTGTACACCTTCGGACACAAATAGTATAAGTACTTTCAAGAACATAGTCCCGTATGTAAATACTTTATACTTTAATACGCTTAAACGGATATAGTTTAGTACAGTTGTTTTGCATTAAAAAAAACAAAATCAATTGTTGATGGTTGACTGCCCTTTGATCGTGTTGGTCGTAAGCGCGACTGCCGTTTGGATGGTCCTGAGTTCAATCCCGGGTCGGGCAGTCGGGCATTATTGGATTTTTCTAATTGTAGCTTGGACTCCGGTGGTGCGACCGGTGTATGGCAATAGGCTTAGCAACTATTCAAACCTAATCAGCACCTAAACAAATATTAGAGTATATTTGATATTAGGCCATGTTAATGTTAAACAAGCTACGAAGTTCCAATTGTAATTTCGTCCTCAAGTCCTTATGATGTAAATCTAATAACGAGTCCGACAGAATCCCGAGAGCCGCGACGAAACAAATCGTAAGCACGTTTAGAAATGTCAATGGACTCAAGCACGTCACACCCGACATTCTAATGAAACCGCTATTTGTGCTCCTGGAGTATTAAGCCACATTCATATTGTAATCATGAATGTAGAGGAAGCACGGCAGGGGTACAAGGATTGAGATATTTGATACTCGATGAAATAATACTACATGTTTTAATGGTATTTATTAATGATTACAATACTGCGAAGAATTTTTTTAGTAACAGAGAGATGAGAATGTAAAAAAAGTAACATCACGCCTGTAACCCCGTAGAGGTAAGCAGTGAAGTATAGTTCACTGCCACGTAATTTGTTCATTGTCAGAATATTTATTATGTTGTCAAATTGCATAATATTAATAATTAATATTTCTGTTTCGTATCACTATTTTACTTTTACTATTTTACGTATACTAATTTTACACTCGATGATAATCCGAAAGGAAGTAAATTAATGCAAAATAAAGTTGGCGACATGTAAGTACTTCAGTACCTACATTGTATGTGAAAAACACTGGCAAAGTTTTAAGTAGGCTCGCATGACTCGGATAGTAAGCCTCGAAAATTAGAACTACGATCTTGGTATTTATTCAATAAATTATATAAAATCTTAGCAATTGTTGGATTAAGTTTAAAAGTCACTATTATGTTTGTCAATTAACAAGTCTGTTTGAACGGTACTCCATTATAATTAGGTGTCCTACTTGAAACGCTCGTAGCAATAGCAATGATTGGAAATTTAATGATTAATAAAGTTAATGATTCGATATGTTAAAAAATAATCTTTCAAAACAAACATGTTGCCATTGAGCACAAGTTATCAAAACAAGAAGACCTGGAGCAATATGCGCTTCTAATTCCTTAAAATTCCTCACAACTGAAACAATTGGAGACCTCTGATGCTCTCTTGATATTACTAAATAGTACTGAAAGCATAGACCGTGATATCGAAACGCATTTTGTCGTGGTACGATATTTCAATTAATAAAACGTTATTCTTGCCAATATTACGGAGACGAACAAATAAATGTGTAACATTAATTTGCTGGACGAACTCCTCCAAATATATAGATTAGATAACAGATAATCGAATCTATAAAAGATAGCAAGCGCACCATATGTTTTCAGTACTCTCAGCGCCTGTAATAAAGAGCTATCTCGTTTTGAACCATACACGAAATAACACTAACGATGCCGATTGTAATTCACAAAATGGATGTCAGTCCACCAGCAAGGACTGTGCTGATAACTGCTGAAATTCTGGGCCTAAATATTGAGACAAAAGAAGTCAGTTTACCAAACAGAGAACATTTCAATGCAGAATATGTAAAGAAGAATCCATTGCATACGGTCCCGTTACTTGAAGATGGAGATTTCATACTCGCTGACAGCCATGCTATAATCATTTATTTGGTGTCCAAATACGGTGCAAAAACGGCAGCGAACTTATATCCAAATGACTTACAACAAAGAGCAATTGTTCAACAAAGATTATTTTTAGACGCATCAATTCTATTTCCAAGACTGCTAGCCATTGTAAAGGCCGTTGTGTACAAAAATGCACCAGTTATTGATAAAGCAACAACCTCTGATGTGGAAGAAGCGTATGGTTTCTTGGAGAAGTATCTTCAAACAAGCACTTTCATTGCGGGCGAGAATTTGACGATAGCGGACATATCATGTGTAACCACAGTATCATCTCTCAACATAATGATACCTATTAAAGCTGAATATCCAAAATTACAAGAGTGGTTAAACAAATTAAGCAGCCAAGACTGGTACGTGAGTAAGAATCAACCGGGATTGAACGATTTCGGTGCATTCCTTAATTTCCGATTGCAACAAAATGCTAAGTAAAGAGTTTTAAACATTTCATTTAGTTAAATCATGGGATAAACTTACAAATCATTTTTATATACATTTTCAATGTTCATATTGTCAAGTTTAACGCTAATAATAATAATAATTTAACAACTGTGAGAAGTAACACAGAGTACAAATTATGTACATAAGTACAATTCGTGTTCGGAACGTTGTTTTGGAAACACTAAACAGTTTTATTGCCCCACCTATTTATGTAAGTAATCAGATATTTCTTAAAGAATTTGTTCGAAACTAATAACAATATCACACAATAGGATTTAAATTGGAGAATTAATCATACCATTTCGCAAAGATATTACACAATTAAAAAAATAGATTATTGTGCAGTCTTATTTAACGTCAATATTCTAAATGTAATTTTTTATCGAAGATAGAAGCGATAAGTTTTATCAGCGCGAACTCCATGAAAATGATATCATTCATTAAGCGTGTGTAACACTAAATTGACGTGATGCCGATCGTCGTGTACAAGCTGGATGCAAGTCCGCCGGCCAGGACCGTTTTAGTGGTCGCTGATATTATGGGTCTCGAAATAGAGACAAGAGAATTGAACGTACTTACCAAAGAACAATTCGCACCAGATTACTTGGAGAAGAATCCAATTCACACTATTCCTCTACTCGAAGATGGAAACTTTGTACTCGCTGATAGTCACGCTATAATTATTTATCTAGTATCCAAATATGGCGCGGAAAAAAGAGCTCAACTGTATCCTAACGACTTAAGAGAAAGAGCGATCGTGCATCAGAGATTGTTTTTCGATGCATCAATTTTATTTCCAAGATTTATAGCACTAGGGTCAGGTGTACTTTATAAAAAGGCATTATCATTAGATGAAGAAAGAATTAGAGATGTTGAAGAAGCGTACGGTTTTCTGGAAAAGTACCTAGAAGAGGGTCCGTTTCTGGCTGGAGATCATATTACTATTGCGGACATAGCTTGTGTGACGACAGTATCGACACTCAATATTATAGTGAGTATTGATGAAAAGTATCCCAAGTTACGGGACTGGCTCGACATTTTGAGCAACGAGGATTGGTATCAAAAACAGAATCAACCGGGCGTTGCAGAGTTTGGACTCCTATTCACATCGATGTTGCAAAAGAACGCAGAAGACATCGTCGGGTTGAAATATAATTGTGATTGAAATGTGTATTGTTTATCTTCAATTAATTGTTAACCAATCTTCATCGATATATAAACTGTTTCATATGTATATTTTTTTATTTTGTGCCAAGTCGATCACGGACCGCTCTAACCATACTGATAAGATCAAAATATGTGCGAATTATCACTCTTATCTCTTATAGCTAAGTTATAAAACAGTATATTACATATTAAATGTTCACGAAAATTTTAATACGTAGGTATATGTACTTACCCATGCTGGTCTGCGAACGTCATTGCAACTATTGATCACTGAGAATGGCAAATTATTTGCCACTATAGGTACCAAGTTTTATTTAAAAAGCCTTGTATATCATTTATCATCAGTGCAGTTTTAATATCTAGTACCTACAGAGTCTAACCCGCTCTATCAATTTCTACACTTTAAACATATGATTCTTGGTATTTCAGATCAGCTATAGATTTTTTCATAATTGTGGATAAGTAGTTATTGCATTTTACCGTAAACGGTCGACAGATACACACAGATAGTCTTACAACAATTACAATGTACATAATTCAATGTATCCTCACTTCAATTCTTTAGATATTACCAGCTGTTAATCTACCACAGAAATTTCATTTACATAAATGATGTGAAGTTATTACATAAGCGTCACATCGTACTATAGATTACGGGCTTACTTATGACGTGTTTGCGTTTTTCGTTAATGTTAAGTCATGTGTCAAAGTGTACAGTACTTAGTAATAAAGCTGTGGATTTCATATCTAAGAAATATTTATCTCAGGCCTACGCACTCGTGGCTATTCAATCTTAAACTAGGCAGAGCCTGTGCTATGTGATCGAGCCGCTGATAAACACACATATATGCGTTTTTAAAAACATGCTTTGGTACGTAATTAGATACTGAGGCACAGAGCAAGTACTTGTGTCCATCACACAAACATATGACGAGTATGATCTGATTGGAAATGAAAGAAGCAATATCTAGGTCATGAACTATGACCACTCACCAATGAGCTACCAGCCGGGTCATACAAAATACTATAAACTCGAACAACAAAATAATTTCAATGTCAAATTGTCTTTCATACCCAAAGCTATAGGGAATTATTTGAAAGTCAACTCTTAAGTAGTTTTCTATGTTCGTCAAATCTGAAGTAAAAGTTTCGAGTGAAACGAAAAACCGATCATATTTTTTTACGCGGAAACTTTTTACTTAAATTTTGCGATTGGGCTCATAATAATTATGTTTATGAAAAAAAAATTTTTTTCAAAAGAGATGCCACGAGTTTTGACCAATTTCGTGGTACTACTGCAACTCGGACAGCTGCAAGTGATCAAAAAATTCCAGGTCATTCGAAAGCTGATTAGGTACATTACTTTTATATGCTTATATAAATAAATTCTTAAATCTAACAATACATGTAACTACTGATATTTGACTGTCTGACTGACTGAATGGTAGCAAGCGTGCATGTCGATCAAAAGGTCTTAGGTTCAAATACCGGGTTCGGTATTATTGGATTTTTCTAACTAGAATTACTATTTAAAATTTCTAGTTGTAACTCGAACTCTCTATTCGTGTCCGTTGTATGACAATAGGCTCACTATTCCATTGTATGACGTAAACATAACTGGTGAAACGTCCTACCTTATCGGGAATTACTGGCGTGATATTACGTTCTTACGTACTGATATTCCAATTTAAATAAGCTATAATATTACATGCTCTGGCCTTTGCGGGGGAGATCCATCACCCGTAATGGGTTTAGGGAATATAAGGTCTAGTTTCACACTCTTTACAAAATAATAAAAAACAGAACACAGCAAAAACAAAGTCTTCTAATCTGCATGAATATTCTAACATATGCACGTGTAATCATAAAAAGCTGTTGTTTCATTCAAGCTAAGTGGTTACTGAAATATCAAAGTTAAACATCAGAATCAATATTTGAACACTGGACGTAAGAAGTCGGGGAATGAAGTCTAAACCACTAAGGTATCACTGCTTATTAAATCTCTATTAGTAGTCATTAAATCATCTATTATTGTAGTATGTCAGCCATTTGTCACCGTTCAAACATGTTCATTGATCGGTACAGACAATAGACAATATTAGTTTATTACAAATGTACTGTTGAAGAACATTAAAATTAATATTGTTGTACAATCGAACATAATGATTGAAACTAAACGATACTACGTTATTGTATGTATAAAAAGGGGATAGGAAATTGGAGTATCACATAAAAAAAATTGAAAGTAATTTCTATTGATCCAAAATGCTCATAGAATATCATTATATCTAACAGAAAGTTTCATCACGTCGGTCACGTTGGTCACGTTGGTTGGCAACACTCGCGCAACTGAACCATAAGCGCTTCACTATCTTATTAGTTACCGTCAAAACTTTCGCTCTGCAGCCTCGACAAGATAATAGCCTTTTCTTGTAAGAGTAATATCTGTCAGATACCTAATCGGTAATTATTTCTTAGTGAAAATCTTCCAACTCTGACAAACAAACACATGTGAAAATAGATGTATTGGCTTTATTAGAATCAGTGAATCTAAATGGAGCTTTATCGTATAACACATAAGCTCTAGTTTCGGTTGCGGAGCGACGAGGAAGTATAAAGATGGTATTATGATATAATTACCTATTTTCGTCCACAAAGTTGAGAAGAAAGAGGGTAATTGGAACAATAGCAGAGTTTCGGACATGCCAGTGACAAGGTATGAAGAAACTGATATATTGTTGCCAAGTTTTTCTTTTGTTTTTGTCTCCAAACAACCCTAGTTTTATAGGTTTGTCGCTAATGAGGAGTTATTGCAATGTATTTGTTTGTTTTCGATGGAATAAATACTAGAAGCAGCGCTCTCGAGAACATCTGAAGTAAGTGTCCTCTCGTAACCTCAGATTCTGAACAGTGATTTATTGGCGAGTAAAAATGTTCTCATCCTATACCAGCTGAAGGTATTAATCGGTCTGCTATTAATAACACATGAATATGGACATACATTGATGACGTCATCAACGTAAGCGGTTCCTGATAGGTGCAACGATATCCCGCTGTCGTATAAAATATATAAGTCGTATTAAATGATATATTATCAAGCAAGTATATAACAGTATCAAATCGGTATCTAACATCTAATCAGTATATGACAGTACCAAAGTTGTAGTGGACAGAAAAAAACATTAGTGCACTACAAGTATGTAACAATTAGAAATGGGATTTTTATACGACTCAGATTATATCTTAATCTAAATATCACTTGCTACAATGTAACAAAGGTAACATAATCTGTTAGGTTTACGTTCGATAGTGGACGAATCGATACGACAGGAGATACACTGGATGCATATCTAGATGGATGCATATCTAAGATGGATGCATATCCAAGTCACTAGTAAAAATTTATCCTAAAATCCAAAGTTAAATAAATATAACAGTAGCCAACCCCGGGATTCAAACCCAGGACCTTTCTACAGCAGTCTTATTTGGTACCACTCGACTAACGAGGTAGTCAACTTGGTACAATACTGGAAGAAAACGTACCTAGGAAACTTACACAGCCCAAGAGCTGTCCATATACATAGTTAAATCCACTTATCATAGAAGGAGACCCATATCTGACAGTGGAAAAATAAACGCTGGATGATACTCTTCAACCTAGAAGATGTTCACACCTGACCTGAATAATCATGCGCCACTTCCTAAACATAAACAATTAGTCAACCCAGATGAATACATGCCACTCAAAATTTACAACGCAACTGAAATACTTATTAACCGTAACAAATTAAACCAATAAGTAGTAGGACGCTATAAACTAAAGCGTTCAAACTAAAGTCATTAACTGAATTACGAAACAAGCAATTATTGTGCGCAGTTCAAATAAAAGGGTTCATTGTAACCGTTAGTTAAGTACTAACCCGTACTCCGATCTTAAATCGGAGTAACAACACGTGTGATAAATATTATACCACAAAACGCTGAAATGTATCACTCGCCTTACAATACATCATACATTGCTTCTTGTGAACTATACAGACACAATGTCTACTATGCCAAACCAGTAATGGATACTGAAAAAGAAACGATTTTGATTCAAAGAGACCCGTCCGCGAGACAAACGAGATCTTCTAATAATGACGCCAGATGGCGTCCAATCAGCCGTCGATACGCCACCGAAACTGCGCTTGCGCAACTGGATCGTATTTGTAATTGTATAGAGTTGTTATTATGTACTCTTATACCCCATACCTAGAATAGATCTAGCAGTTGGTACAGAGAGTTATCTTTAAACAATAGTAGGTACGGAATTTGTTATGCAATAACCCTTGTTACCACTGAAGTGCACTGCAGTTTACTTTAGGCCCATTTGTGATGTACAAGCATTTAGTCTACTGGTAACTCAATAATATTTGTAACTAAACTCAATAAAAATAACTCTGACATTCTACATCAACACTAACTTTAAACACGTCATTTCTTCTTATCTTTGTCCTATTATTTCATTGTTGGATATCGTTCTATTATCAGAATAAGAAAGATTAAACGTAGCTTGCTGTTTAACTTAAGGTTGGTTAACTTCTCACACCTTAGAAAATATACAGAACTCTTATACTGTACAGGTTTCTCTAAGATGGTTTCTTTACCCTTATTAAGTACGAGTATATCTTGTATGATATTTCAACATACAAACGCACGTAACTCAACTAAGAGTGGATGCCGGGATTTGAATCTCGGACTCTCGGGGTGAAGGTAAAATTCAAGAAAAGCGTTTTATGAAGCGAAGCAAGCTAATGGCTAAGGTAAAGCTATGAAAATTTGTTACTAGCAGTTGCCTAGTCTACATCCTTGAAGGTCCACGTTTTCGGGCGAAACAGGTGCTGATAGTGGTATATTATATATACTAAGTCATACATAAAGCGCGGAATATGGCACAATAACTGTACCTTAACTAATAACAATTAATTTCCGCAAAGACGCTATGTACCCAATTTTTTTTATTTATATGTTTTATGTTTATTTTTTTTTAAGTGGCATTAAAAAAGTGGTATTATTAACTCTTAAATATATACTTATCAGTTTTAACCTAATGCGTGACGTTTAACACAACGCGTCTCTACTAGTTTAATGGCAGCGTAACTTCATCTATCATTCAAATGTGGTTTAGACAAAAGATCATCCGCTCTACCATTAATTACGCTCCCATAATGGTTTCCTTCGAATTCTTTTGTGATGCGTCTATTAACGTGAATAAACACGTCTCTTAGGAAAATACCTTGCGTTTGATAAATATAAAATGTTTATGTGACATTTGATAATTCTTATGACCTTTCTACGAGTAAATTACATACAATATTTATATGTGCAACGCAGATGAATTTTTTTTAACAAAAGAGAGCAATAATTAAACTGTCTACTAATCCCTGTTTCTCATTGAAATGACAATAAAAAATTCCACCACTTGCCCTAATTTAAAACCGCAATACCACAGTACCTACTTAATATAATATTTGCAGAAAACGAAACACGCCAATTTCATCCACAACACCAGAAATGTTGAACGATGCTGTCAGAGTTCTGTTTTGAATTCACTATTCACAATAAAAACATTTAATCTTAACACCCAGGTACACAATAAATTACCAACTCTATTGAAAGTACCCGCGAAATTCCACATAAATCTTTTCCTTTGTCTCCGGATTTCTATAACTCAGAACTCATGTACGGTGACGTTTGAATTTATTGAAGATCAAAGAAAATTTTCTTCTGACGAATATTGTATAAACACTACTTTTCACAATAAAATAACCCTTGTGTCTATGGTTGTACAGATTAATATAATTTCATGAAATATAACGTTGACTTGGCGACATAAATATATTAAACGTATTACCTTGTTGACTACTAACATACAATTTTAGGTTAATATCGTACTGCTGGCAGGTAGCACGCAGCGAGCACGGCTACTATCATTAAAAGAAATTAATAGAAAGTAAAGAAGCCTAATGTAAATTGGCGGGAAAACCTACAAAAATACAATTAATGCTAATTAACCTACCAAATTTCGTATAATACCTTTTTTTTTACTATTCAGCAATAGGCCCGGGTTTGACTGCTATTCCACCTAACGAAAATGATATTCAGCCTAGGATGTGCACACGTTTACCTAGAACATGCAAAATAAATAAGTAACCTGCAGAAATATTTACATTTATAGACAATAAGCAATGTTTATTCCGATAGCGATAAAAGCATTCATCGCTTATCGCACACCTTCATGGTTTTGATACTCGGTGACGAACAAACCAACACCGTGGATGACTCATTACAAAATCAGGTCAACACGCTTTGTATAAAAGTGAAATAACGATGACTCAACGCCATGTTTGAAATTTTATAGATGTAATGTTAGTTTTGTGTCACATCTGTTTCTAGTAATGTTTATTATTATTTTGTTTTGACGTTATTAAGGTCGTCGTTAAAGGTTCTGTTGACCATATTCACGGAGATGGTGACCTATTTTTATTTTACTATGGCTTTGGTTCAAGATCTTAGCGTATGTCGCAATTTAAGCTCAGATACGAGTACGTTCGTTAGCGATTTTATATTTTCTGATATTCGGCATATATTTTCCGCTTAGCTGTAGAACTCAATATCGCAAGGCTTGCTGTTTTGCAGCAGCATTGCGCTTTAAAAGTGGTTCATAAAATATAATAAGTATAAAACTTTGACAATTAAGTTACAACATCCATTATGACATACGATAGACTGATTGGCAGTGGAGCTAAAGGAAATTTCTGTGTTGCGACAAACATGAATACAAAGTAAAACTTTTTCATACAAACGTGACACTAAGAATAAATAAGAAATCATACATAAAAACGAGCACTTCTTTAAATCACACAGCTGATAAATATGTATATATAAATATGTAATTACAACAACCGTCACAGTCATTAACCACAGGTGGAGTTTAATTTACGACAGACCATAAATGGAATATTCCTTCTATCGGAGATTCAATTCTAACAACAATGATTGTGTTGACAGTTGAACACCAGGTGGCCCGAGTGTTACTTGCATACTTAAAATCGTATTTCTTTAATCCACCCATAAAACAAAATTTAACTGCGAACCGACCGACGCTCTCAGTATCGCGGATTACCCCCTAGAGGCGCATGAATTAATATTATAAATGGATTAGTTCGCTCCGCTGTAAGTACAGTTGTCATCAAAACTACATGCCTGGTGAGTCACGTCAGCAATTTGTGACATAAAAACAATTGCAGGGAATAAAGGAGTAATAGGTCTAAATAATTAACGTAAGTCCCGATACAACTGAAATGTAAAACATAACATCTCGCCTGTAGTTCTGTAAGGAAAACGGGGTACTATAGTACACTCCCACATTTCACCAGTTACGTT
>DWTO01000328.1:0-22604 GCA_018244755.1 Jemadia pseudognetus
ATTTTTGTAGTGTTCGACCCGGGAATCGAACCCGGGACCTCCCGATCGTCAGTCGCACTTGCAACTAACACGACCAACGAGGCAGCATTATATTTAACATATTTTATAATCTATTAATGTACCGACATTATTCAATTGTATGTTAAAAATCCTATTACGATCTCAGATAATGAATGAAAGTTCCTTTACCAGTTAACTCATAATCAAATAAAAATATTTACAAATTTATTAAAGTATAATTATAAATAAAAGTAGATTGTGATTGTGAATAAATAAATTGTGATCTTTGATTTTACATAGGTACTTTAAATTTTACAAGATTCTTACATTCTTATAACGAAACCTAAGCTTTCCATAACATCATGTTTTTCATTTCATAACATTAACATTTAATTCAGGCATAATTTGAGTAATTAAAATTAATCACACTTCAAATATTATTTAAATTTTTATGCACAAAAGTCTATTACCGCCATTAATTTTGCTAAGGATTATACATTAATGATTCTCCGTATACAATTCTAAGCAATTTGAAGTATATACCTACTTATATACCTACTTTAATTATAATTATTTTTCACTTGAAATATATTTATATTCTAAATGTAATTAAGCCACGACGTTCCAAGGAATTCCGTTGTTCGTAATTGTAGGTTTAACCTGTAAAAAAAATTAGATGAGTTTAACAAAAACTTTAATTGCTACGCGTAAGTAAAGAGTAATAATAAATTAAATTTGAGAAGTTATTTATTGTATGAAACCGAAAGTTTATGCTTACCACAAAAAGTGCTACTGAAAATACATTATTAATGATCTTATGACCAAAGATTTGATGAATACTTATTATAATCGTCATAACATCAGCCTCTGTTGTCCCACAGCTGGACATAAATTGTTTCTCACTAAAACTAACAGTTTCAATCTAAAACTTAGTTTGGTTATAAACTAATTCCGAATGTGACAGCTCAGACAAATTAATGCAAAATAATAATTATGAAATATTAGAAAATAAGAATGAATTTACCTCCTCAGTGATGTTGTCTTCACAGGCCATTCTAATACGTGCACATGTGGCCGGCGCGTCCAAATGGAAATCTGCAGATACGCCCGCATCCAGCCGCGCTGACTTTACAGCATCATGTATTGCGAAGAACACTGATGCGGCTAAGAACAGCGGGGGTTCGCCTACAGCCTATATTAGAAAATACGTAACATCACGCCTGTTATCCCCGAAGAGGTAGGCAAAGGAATGTAGAACATTCCCATAATTCACCAGTCACGTTTACGTCCCACTATGGAATAAGTGGTGAGCCTATTGCCATGCACCGGGCACAAATCCAGACTCCGAGACACTATTAGAAAATCTAAATTAGAATAATTCTATAGTGCTCGACCCGGGAATCGAACCCAGAACCCAATAAAGAAACATTATTTTTATTAAACCTATAATTTAGGAGATTAGTTGCAGACTGACGCTCATTAACTATTATGTCTGTTGCAACTGTTGTGTTGCAATTTTGAATAAATTACTATGTCAATTAGTCCTTCATTATCAGATTCAAAATCTATTCCTACTATAAAATCTATGGCGATATTCTCTGTTCTTATGTTAGTATGTAATATGTGAACTCTACGCGAATATATCACATTAAATGCAGGCACTCCACTACCGTACACGTACCTGCTATTTACCATGTGCCGATATTATGCAGAACACGCACTGTCTAGAGATTTTCCTGCATGTTGAACCTGAGAATGAGTGATATGATGGAAATAAAAACGACAAAGTTAAAACCATATTCCGCATAGAATATGATATTATGAAACACGACGCTGTTGAATGTCAATTAGAAAGAGTATTTATTGAATATACTGTTCAATATGAGGACAACTCTAATGTAAGTGTCGTATAATTTGAGTAGGTTTAAAATCTAGTGAATGTGATATGAAATACGGTACTCGTAAATACTGAGGAATGTCAGTTTGACTACCTCGCTGGTCAAACGGTAGCAAATGCGAGTAGGTACTCATCGAGAGGTCCGGGTTTCGATTTTTTTAACTTAGAATTCCTAGTACTAATTTGGAGTCTGGAGTTGTGACCATAATATGATAATGGATATATATATGTAACTTTTCAATTTCCAGCTTGAATTATCATGGTCATTTGTAGTTAGGCAATTTTTCTTCAAAAGCTTTCACAATGAAGCGAAGCGAATTAAACAGGCACTTCATACTAAATTGGACAATCATTTATTAGGGAAGTCATCAACATTTCCACATAGAGATTTCAAGTACATAATCATATAAATTTATTGCTTACAAAATCTACGATCTACGGCACGTCTAACACAGCAACGTGGACTTACAAGGTATTGAGAAATACTGACTAATCGCAAGATCCACTGCAGTCTGGTCTCGCAACTTGTGTACTGACTAACGATGGGAAAGTTCCACAAATTGTTGATTTTACGGTTAATTCGATTCGCTGCGACAATACATTTTATTCGCAGATTTGCGGTAACCTCGGCTATTTGCTCGGCTTATTAGCTCAGTGGGGCTTATATTGTCGTTTCTGTGGTTTGCACTGTTCATTTCTTGATAAGAATTGATTGAAGCAATTAAGAATTTGTATTTTTTATATGAGAATCATTGTTTTCTTCCATTTTAACTTTGATAATGCTCATACAGTGCATATTATTAAAATATCTGGTCAATAAATAGTGGTTACATGTATGTGACTAAACACGATAAGCATTTATTTTTCTTCTAAGACAATTTGAAGAGTTTCCGCTTGTTGGTCACAGGAATTCCGTACAAGTAGTCCCAATTGTGGGATTCGGCAGGACAAATATCTAAATTACGAATTTAGGTATCCGTTGTGTGAATATTTGTGTTGTTTTTATACGACAGTTGTAGTGATTTAAATCACCACTACAATCAAGTATTGCTATTCGGTAATAATTTTGATTGCTATCCATTCAGTTGCGTTTTTTGAAACCATAGGAACATCTGCCAAATTTCATTTCTATGTCTCTGAGCCAAGTCCGCCTGTTCCTGGAAATATTGTTTTAGATAACCCAACACCTAGGATTGGATAGCCTTTACCGGCAGTTTGCCAGGACCTGCATTGCCCACAAGGCGGGCGGCACTTGGATTTTACACAGAAAATTGATTGTTATGCGTTCACTGTCATAAAGTCGTGCTCGAGATTCGTTGTTTAATCCTTGCACTTAATCTTACAATTCCTACTTCCTCAAGATTTATAATTTCTTTCATATAGTTTTTCTATGATTATTTGTTATTAGATGTTATTATGTAACAACGTAACGTCACGCTTGTTATCTCCGATGAGGTAGTCAGAGGTGTGTAGAAAGAATGCTTCCACATTTCGCCAGTTACATTTACGTCCTACCATGGAATAGATGATGTGCCTCTTTCCATACATCAAATACAAGTCAAGACTCCGAGCACCTTCTAGAAATTTTAACTAGAAATTCTAATCAGAAAAATCCAACCCGAGATTCGATCCATCTAACCCCGAATTCGAACGCAGGACCTCTCGATCGGTAGTCGCGTTTGCATACCACTGCACCCATAAATCAGTCATTAATTACTTCGATGTTATTAAGTATATTATTTAGGTAACGTGAGAAGATTCTAGTTATTACAAATTTCCACAACGTCCTGCCAATCTATTATATATCTAGGTATCTCAAATTACGATGTATTTTCTGGCGTTTAAAGTAAACATTGATTCAAATATTCATTCATTCTAACCTTTGCTACTCGTAAGTTGTAAGAACCTCCTCGATGATATTTTTGTGTTGTGTTCTCTTCGAGCTTTATTAATGATGTGTACACGAACATTAATCTGCATAATCCTTCTAACAGACGTATCTTCCTTGTTATCAGAACAAGATAAGGCAATTATGAAAGCCGTTGCTACTGTATTTTATCGTCAACATTATCTGATAGAGGACCGCCCACGTGCTTTCTTGCGTAACGTAAATTCCTCAGTGATTTTAATCGGCCCTAGTTTCGGTCTCAGTTTAAGTTTTGTTCGTCAACTGCCATTAAAAGTTTGTATTATATGCATATGTATATCACACAGTAAATATTTAGCAACAGTAATTATTAGATTAAATTAACAACACATTTAATAGGTATTCATATAAAATAAAATATGATAAAAATCAAATGTTTTATGTCGTTTTCTATTCTCAGAATCCATTAGTTCCGTTGTCTATTATTTCACAATTCGGCCCATTTAGAAGTGGTTTTACCACATTTCTGGGCCCAGCGGTTTCGTCTTTTTTCTCTGAACCTCAAAAGGGATCAATTAGTCACGCCGTGATGCCATACAAGAATGTTCCGTTGTAGTGGCTAGCCGACTATGATAGATCCACATACAAGCCGGCAGACATTTGTTAGAACAGGAGCAATTGGAGTATTAGTATTATCATATTAGGTTGACTTTTCTTATAAAAAATATGGAGACCAAAAATTAATGGCAGTTTTATTTTATTTACGTCCAGTCAATCAAATATTCTTATAAATACTTATGTATACTTCTACTTTCTTGATTTAATTAAGTTAGGTATTTCATAAAGCAATGAAAATGAGGTTAAGATTAAGTTTCAAAAGCTTTAAATAGCCAATGTTCAATATTCGTCTGCAAATTTCACTTACGAGTACATCTGCTCCTGCTGGGAAGCGACAATACTTTCAATATTAAGTTCAAATTCGTAGTACGTAGTGGACAAAGGCGCTAACATACAATACATTCCTACTTGCTCTTCTTCTTTTCCGAATCGATAGCTGATCTCCTAATTCTATGAAATGACAGTTCTTCAATTCCTTCCCTCTTAGAGATTTAGTTCCATTTAAGATTAAGTGTGACATTAGATAGCACGCAATCAATGGTCATTCCGGTCTATGGTTGTCGGTGACCAATAAAGCCACGTGACCTGATGACCGTCTGCTTATTTACATAATTTAATCCGCATTAATACACGCACTTTGTCACGACGAGTACAAATTCAAAATCGATTCAGTTTCTTTTTATCGGGCTGCACACAATTTTATTGCCCATTATCTACCCTACGGCACCTGCTGTCCAAACTTTGACCTCTTTACATAATGGTCTTCAGAACAATCCGAAACCATCCTTAGTGTAGTCACACAAGAATTGAATTAAATTGCATTTGAATAAACAAATAAAAAGTGGTATTGTTCGTTTGGTATTGTGCGCTCAGTGTCACCGTTCTTAAATCGACTCTAATATTAATGTCGCAGAGTTCAAATAGAGTAGACGAATACAGAGCTATACAAATATGTCATCATGCTTGCGATTCTAGTCTGTATTGTTTGCATGTTAAGGTTTTAAAGATCGGTCAAGTACAAATATGAGTGCGCTTTCCCATGCTCAAACAAGGGTTATTGTTTTAGGTGATGCGCGCGCGCATGTGAAGATGGCGCGGGGGAGTGCGCTCCTCTTGCTATGGGTGGTCGCGGCGGTCGCCGACAGCCAACACGGTGAGTACTTTGTTGTTACCGATCGCATTGTAATTTTATTTTCATTTGTCATTGCTAATGGCGCCTTCTGTCTCTGTTTATACCAGAGTGCACGCTTCAGAAACAATTCCATAGCGATCTTTATAAAGTAAACGGGATCATTAGTTAAGTTTTAATTCATTTTTATTTACTATAACACATATAATGGTAGAACTCATAAAGAAGAAAAAAATTAAAATGTTACGAAGATCACACCTGAAAATATAAAAGATCCGGTCGTTTTTTTTTACCGAACCGAAAATTCTAAGGGTCAGAGTAAAAAATTAAATGATAACGTAAAAAATTACTAAGGGCGTTTTCACCTAATCTTAAATTAGATAAGTGAGGGAACGACAAAAGAGATAGCTGTCGCCAACTTTTGGAGGCTCTTCAGATACTTCTCGTTTTTTAGTCAAAAAACTCGCTCGAGAATCTTGGTACGAACATTTTAAAGGTACCTCGTGTGAAGGTTCCGTATCAAATGCTGGATAATTAAAACAACCTTTCAAAATTATATTTACGTATAATATTAAAATATTACAGTAACAAAAGTGTTATGGTGACCTTATTAATGTAACATTACATTGTATTGTCTAAAAATGAAGTGTTATCAAACTTTAAAATATTTGTTATAGGAAGTGGTTTTATGCGGATGACCTTCAAATACATTGAAACAATTTAGGTCCAATAACATTATAAAAAAATCTTACTAAGGATCCCTAAAGCCGAAATAGCCGTTCAAGATTAGAAAGGAAGGTACGAAGCGACGATCTCGCAAAAAACACTTAATCGTGACGATGTAAGTGCTACTTCCGAACACGACTATCCCATTAAAGCTATCTATAGAAATGCTATTATGTTTCTCATGTCTTAAGATTCAAACTCACTCAAAGATAAATGCGTTGGAGATTAAGACGCAAAAACTAGGGGACTTGTTTCAGTTTCATCGAATAACTAAGAGATAAATTTAAATGTCGTTTTAAGATTAAATATCATTTCCTATATCGGTGAAAGACATCGTGAAGAAACCTACACACCTTAGAGCTCCCAAAAAAGATCAATAACGCGTGCGAAGTCTGCCAATCCGCACTTGGCCAGCGTGGCAGAATATGACCGTAGCCCTCTCATTTTGAGAGGATACCTAGCCATGTTGGAACAGTGAAACGATAAGAGGGTCGGAAAAAACATTTTAAGAGCAGCTTTAATATTTATAGAATTTAATCAAGATAAAGTTTATTTTATTCGAGTTAACAGAATAATAGTTCTACGAGAATATTTTGTAGCTCATCGTTAATCTTTTGGAGGTGGAACTAGTCGAGGTGTTGCGAGTAATTGATGAAAGCAAAGCGGCGAATCAATTTTATTAAGATTACAGCAATTTATAAGCCCGAGGTGTGAGAATGATCAGATAACATTTTATTATCATAAGAGAATCTGTTGAAGCTAGTAATTATTTAAATGACAAAATTTCATGAGAGGTATTTGATCAAACGTCGCGCTGTCGGCTAGAGTTTGTGTTAAAGTTTCGTATTCAAATATGAAAGTTATGTTACAACATACGGTTTCACACACGCTTTATAAGCTATTTATAAAAGAACGAAAATGTTATAACAAATGTAAAGAATAGATGCGTTACGTAAAGTGAAGTTCTTCTCAATATTGATAATGTTATTTAAAATGTAAAATAAATAATTATGAAACTCTATGTTACACTCAATAGCGAACTTAATAACTGAGATGAAATTGCTACAAGCAAAGAGAATATATGAACTGGAAACTGCACTCATATATCAGAAATAGAAATTTAAAGTCCATTTACGTTGAAATACGAAACTCCACCACTCCCAGCTGGCGTGAATGAAACGGAAAATAATAGCTGGAGACTCCCAGGAGATGCCATTATAACTCGACTAACAAAGGGATTATCTTGTTTGGGAACCTCTTGACGGGCACTCGACGACTCTTTGTATGTATCGTGTTACATTTCCAATGTAAAGGTGGCTATTCAAGCAGTTTTTGTAGGTGTGGTGGTCCTTTGTATTTTTTCAACATCAGGGGTGAGAATCCGTCGGTCTTGTTTCTCAAAGGATACGTTCGGTGGTAATTTTAGATCTTGGCTTGCACCTTGTTACATTGTTAATAGTGGATGGTTACTTGTTAAAAAATATGTTTTCAAAGACATTCACATTAGGGGTAATTTCAGCTCTTTGCTACGGCACGGACGTTCTTTCCGAAATTTTCCCACATAAGATTATCTAAGTTTTTGATTTGAATAACCCTGTTGTTTATGACTCGTTAAAGTCAAATACAGTCACATGGCATCATAAAGGTCTGTTATTCATCATACTTTCCAAAAAGAAATGTTGTCTTTCATGAATCAGATCATAAAGTAAATATGAGAGAAAGTTCTATTACCATTTTAAGCATTGGCAACGCCTCTTGTTTAAAATTAAAGGTCAAAGACAGCTAGCTAGCTATAGATAGCTTAAGGAAATTGGATTTTATCATATTGATTTTTGGAAAATGAAAGTGAACCTGTTATGATATAATATTATGCCAGGCTAATGGAAAGGTATAAATGTTTATGAAAACTTATACTGATTCAACATGTATTTATATATAATACAGCAATAATACAAATATTTCTTGTTACATTTGTAATGAGTATTTTTAATTACACCAGTTTGTGACTCATTACTTAAAATATTTGAATAAGGAACCACCATTTATATTACGGATTACAAAATGGCATAGGTTGAAAACTTAAAATTACTCAAATGTAAATTTACATGAACATACAATGAGACAGTTAAGAGTGGTGTCCGTTTAACCGTGACTCATAATACAATAACAGAAGACCCTTACGAGCTTAAACGTCCCCTAACATTTGATTTACTTACGGAAACGTAAAGCAAATCGCTCCGCCCACGGCTCCATTAACTAGTTCGAGTGCATCTTTTTATGTCTCTCTCAGCGCTAAGTGCATTTACGAGTAAACTGCATCAAGTTGAGTGAAGCGTCTTCGCGTAGACGGATGCGAAAGCACCACGCCTGAATGTTTTATTACGCCTTCCCTTGAACCGATATATCAGAACTCACGTACTCGCCTCTCGTGATTTATTTCTCTAGCTCATAATATTGTTCGGGTTTATCGGCACAGTAAAAAACCAGACGGCACGCCACAGTCCAGAGGAGAGTAACGTCCGATATCTACACCATTAGACTTACACTGTTTTATTCGTTCCATATTTGGATCGAGTACCACTTACTATGTGTTATTGCTTGTCTGTGTAATGTTTAGTGATAAAAATGTGAGTGAGCCGTTAAATAAAAATTTAATAGCTTCTATTACTCAATAACTTATTTCAATACAACTCACAGGTTTAGTGGTCAGATAACGCTGAAGTGCTCCAGTCGCATTAAAAGATAGACATTAGTTATACGTATTAAATGTCTGTAAGAGGATCAGTATTGAAATCTCCATGTTAATGACTTAATCTATAAAACTTAAGTAATACTTACTAATATACGATCGGTATAAACAAGATGTGAATGTTATACTGATAGTAGTATTTCTTCTCTTTGAAGGTATAAAAGATAGTTAAGGTACTGAATGTAGCCGAGCGTAGAGAATACGTGCCAGATGTTGATTAAGTATTTCCCATCAATAAAGTCCTCCTCTATCTAAAATAGCATCGAGTTCAATCGTAATTATCCAAATACCGGACGGAATGACGGGACGGCCTCTTTCAAATAAACAGCGGCGGATAAAGCCAATTTGATGAGTTTCAGTTTGTTTTTAGATCTCGTAAGTAAACACCTCAAGAATTTTAACATTCATCAGAAAGCGCATATTTCACTTCGTGTCGTGGCGATAAGACATTTCTCTATTTCCATCAATATACCGATTGTGTTCTATTCGAAAATGTTTTGAAGGCGAAGTATTTTAAAACTAAGAAAACATTATTTATGTTAAGCAGACGGCATTCGGGTCCGATTGGAATCTCAACGCAAATAGCCGTTAGACCAACGATTGAACGGTTCTCGTTGCAATTGTAATCATCTGTTAACATTGAAAGTAAAGACATACCATTGATTGATCTCATAAACTTTCTATAGCCGTGCGTTCACACAGCCGATGCGCAGACATTTATTTACAATTTACAATCGCTTCGTGACTTGCATCCACTGGTTTTACTTGAGCTTCTAGTAACATCGCTTACCGTAGTTCCTCCATCACCATTAAAATTGTACAAGCTATAACCGATCTTAACATAACACCACAATGTCTTTTACAGCGTACACGGTAATAAAGAAATAGTTGCCACCGATTCGTGTTCTTGTAAATGGAGTTTCGTCACTTACCAAGATAACACTTGAACGCAGTCACTTATAAGCACCGTGAACACTTGATATAAAGGGCGACCTGAATAACGAAGCGACTGATTTAAAATATTCGAAAGCTCAAGCATCTTCACATGACAAGCGTCAGTAATACGTATCAATTGGTAAACGTTAATTAAAATTTTGTAAAAGGTTCGGTGCCTTATCACACGGTGTTTTAATCTTGCGTAAGAGGAAAGAGGGTACAAACCGGCTATCAATCAAATCGGCGCTAAAAACCAATTAAACTTGACGCACAGACGCTGATGAAGTGGTTACACAAACCAAAACGATAATAGACATTCGACGCGGGATAAGCAGGTCTTAGTCAAATGCCTGCTCGATTCAACGTCTGACAGAATTCCAAATCAACTTACCTACGTCAGAATAAGTGAACGTGTGACAAGGGCCAAAGCCCTGTAATATTGATTACATTCATGATTACATAAAGTTTGTTCGTTTAGGGACTACCTACGTCAATATCAATGCTCGTATAATATTCTTGGGAAGTGGAAGTTGAAACTTGATAGCGCCATAGCAACGTAACAATAGTTCCCCAGCATTAACATTCAGTTGAAATTCATTCGCCACGTATTAATGAAACAAAGCGTCTGGAGGAGATATTGAAGTAAATGAACTTATTAAAACTTCTATTGACGATAGCTATAACCAATGTGAATCACATTGTACTGACGAAATAAAGTAAATGTTTGAATTGGAACGTTATCACAAAATATCTAGTTAATTTTAAACTCCCATTAATTCTAACCTGAAATGCAAATTAGCATTTTCGGTGTATCACGTTTCTTAAATATAGATTTGGAAAGAAAATGTTGATATATTCGACTAGAACTATAGTCAATACCTCATCTTTACATACAATAAAATAAATTTTACAAATGACGTTAGGAATTCTTAGGCGAATTAGAATTTTAATTATTTTAATACGATAGCCACAATCGTAGAACGGGAAAAGGTCTCGGAACAAATCCCATTAAGGAAAAATAGATTCCAGGAGGAAATAGCATTCGGTCCCCACGAAAACGGAAATAGAAATATACTGAAAGGAAGTGAAACTAATTAAGTTATCCTCGCTTCACGCAACTTGCGGTTTATTTTCGTACCATTCCACTGCTCAAATAATAATACAATGCTAGAGGTATTACTGTCAACGCTGTTAGAAGAGTAACATACACTGATGTGCTGATAACAATTTCTGAGCGAAATTACATAGAGGGTGACATGAAATTTATCAACTTTGTAATTTTAACCCTGAAGCATTCACTTTTGGTCGACTTTCGATTGGATAGGCAAGGATAAGTAAAGTGGGGTATACGATATCCAAATATCTATGTTTTGCAAGTAAACAGGCGTGAGTGATGCGGCAAGCCAGGTGCGGACTTTGAGAGAAATCGATGCCGGTACTAGGGATACGTGTTATTATGACAGTTGCCGTTTATTTTAACTGACACAGGACATAATTAACGTTCTCCAATTAGAACGTGTTTAAAGTTCGAGAGGATTGCCTGTGTTATTAACGCTTATTGAAATAACATAAGCCAAGCACTTAGCTGCACACATTGATCACTATAAGCGGCATTTTCCACTGCATGATTGTAACTTCACTAATGATTAATGAGATATACCAAGATAACATTCATGAGCATTTACTACAATAGATTATAACTGATAAAATTGTAAACAACAGGGAAATAATTTATTGCATAATTTATAACAGAATACTTTTGCATATATTAATCTGGTTGCTAGTCAGGACTCAACCTTTAACATTCTACATTCCAACACGACAGAGCTATTTATTACGGACAGTAGACGACATACAATTATTGTTTATGTTAGCTTCTTAATAATTTAGCTCTTGAAACACTTAGAAATAGTAGGTGCTTATAATAAAGCTGACCTGTTCAGAGTAAAAGCAATCTGGAGGTCAGGTCTGGAAATAGGCTTACCGGAGTTTCTTAGTTTGTTTGAAATAGTGAAACTGATTAAAAATATTGTGGTTACCCATAAACTTATTTAATATTTATTTTGTTACAGATGTGTCTAGTTCAACAGAACCAGAACATACAACAGCACCTCCAACACCACCTGTACCCCTTCGTCCAGAATACGCACATCCAGCTGGCGTAGAAGCCTTAGACCCTTACAATTCAGAGAAAAACCACCCACCAACGCATCACAGAGATTATTTAGAAGAGGACTATGACCACGATGTTCACAAAGAAGATGATCATGATAATAGAGAAGAAACGGATGAGCTGCCGTCTCTATCTGGAGATCATCTGCTTCAAAGTTCAACAGATGATCTACCAATGTTCCTATTAGAACCGCAGCATGCATTTGTAGTTCGCAACAAACCAGCAATGTTGAGATGTCGCGCCGCTAACGCGTTGCAAGTGTACTTTAAGTGTAACGATGTACGATCTGTAGCGAGTACTCAGTTCGAGTTTGTCGATCCTCAAAGTGGTGTGAGAATCGTTGAGGCTGAGTGTAATGTGACTAGAGATCAGTTAGAGGAGTATTTCGGTGAAGATAGATTCTCTTGCACGTGCCACGCTTGGAGCAGCCGTGGTGATATCCGAAGTCAACCCGCCATTGTGGAATTAGCTTGTGAGTATTATTCATTTTTGTTAAATGTAATATTAGACAACACTTCTCTGTAATATTGTCTGTTTTGTGATGTCTATAAATAAAATCTAATGCAATCAACCATTTGGTTATCCTAGTAGAATATAACCTAACCGATCACATACTATGAGTAGACTAGTGGTCAAAAGAACAACGTAAAGGAAATGGTGGAGAAGGGTAACCGACCATGTAGCAAATTAGATAATACCGACGTCCTTTTATATTTTTCCTTAAGGCGTGTCAAGTGTGGTATGATAAAAAGGGTCTGAAAAAAATGTTACTTAATAAAACACTTATATAATAAAATTAACAGAATAATATAAACTAGATGACATGAATAGTATTATAATGATATATAAAATTCTAAGTGAATCTACTATTTCAAATTCAGTATCGGCTTTTCATCCGAAAATACATATATTTACAAAGAGACCATAACCTTTTGAAGCTGGAGTGTATGAAAGGAATAACATTCATGAATAACAAATAGGCCGATAATTCCAAATCAGATATTGGAATAGCTTTTAAAAATCATATTTCCGGAGCTAATGGCCTGTGATGTAACGTTTCATCGAACTTCATAATTCCTGAGTTCCGTTCGTAAATATAGACTGACACACTTTCATTTTTCTTCTACCATGTTTAAGCCATGATGGTTCTTTTATAGCTTTGGAAACGGAAGACGCTTGTTATTTATCTTGTCTTTCCTTTTTCTTTTTCTCTTTACTTAATTATGTTGTTCCAGGAGTTTTTCTTATGTAACAGAAAAATGTCTATTTAAGTTTTCACATACATATATACGAAACATATATGTACCAGACATACATACCTTGACATACATACATACATACAGATCTTGAGTTTGAAAAAAGTCATTAACCAGATTCTCCTAACTAGATTTAAAAACAATATTAACATCTATTGCTATTTTATTTCCGATAATTTAAAAAAAATAGGTTCATTGAAGTACGTCTCTCAACTAAGACCTTTAAATGATTGAAAATTGTCAAATTGACACGCAGTGATCTCAAATGGAAGTTCGCTTCATTTACAACAAAGTTCATTTCACCTTAATAACAAAATATTATACATAGGGTATTCGGTAATTAATTTAATAACGAAACTCTAAATTTGTTTCCTTCTAAATTTAGATTAAAGAAAATTTTTTGTAGACTATGTATAAAATAATAATGAAGCAAATCTCACTCGAATTCTCTTATTTCAAACTCTCGGCAATAATATAATGAATTATACTTATAAGAATTTTGATTTTTAAAATATACATTTTGCAATAACTGTTACACTGTCGATGTATTTCACACAGAAATATTCAAAACGATGGATGGAACTAGGCGGGTGCCGCTACCAGTTTCCCCAGCAAAAGATGTATGTTTCCACTTACATTATAAAGTCCATTACGGCAGGGCTCGATTAAACCCAATGCGACCCGGAGGTAAATCTTCTGTGCATATTAAATAAATGTCGGACTGGACCGTTTGTCTGATTTATGTTCTGTGCCGTAACATACATCGACGGCTACGTATAACGATTATTTTGGGAGGCGCTCGAGAACATTCGAATTTTGAAATCGATTTTCATTTCTCAGGTAATAAGGTGTTCATATAAATGTTTTGTCTAATTGCTGATGAATCGTTAGCTTTGAGCCTTTGGTATTATTTAATGTCTGGATAATAAAAAACATTAATGTATTTTGATATTGTATTGTGAATTATGTACTTTTCAGTTTTTGTTGCCAGATCGCCGGTAACTTTGTTACGTCTGAATTATTTACACTCGATTGACTGTAAATTTAGACATGTAATCAATACAATACAATAACAGCAGTTTACGGTTTGATGTAACATAAATACCTACACAATATTTAACGCAGTCACTAGGTAGTAAAATGGGAGATCATAAGCTTTTCCATAGTACCGTTGACTTAAGAATACAACCAATTTTTATCGAAATTAATAAATTTCTCCCTTTTCATTAAATAATTATATGTATAGTGTGCTATATATTTTAGTTCCGTTATCAAAAAATACAGTATCACTCATTAAAATCATAATAACACACACAGTGCGAGGAACGGATATTGTTATCTCGCTCGCACATAGAACACGTCACAAACATAAATAACATTCAATAAATCAAATTTTATACCTTTCAATTTACGTTCAGAAACATTATGCGTCATAGGTGTACGGGTAATTATCATAACTTTTCAATTCTGTGTTTGACATGCGTTAACTAAATATTCTGCTTCGTGAAATTAATACGTTGTTCCGTTAATATAATACTGGTACGTTAATAATAGTACCTACGTAGGAAACTTTATGCCGTTATGTTAATTATATAGCCGTTTGTATTGATTTTAAAAATTTA
Organism: Jemadia pseudognetus; assembly: GCA_018244755.1. Classification (NCBI taxonomy): domain Eukaryota; kingdom Metazoa; phylum Arthropoda; class Insecta; order Lepidoptera; family Hesperiidae; genus Jemadia; species Jemadia pseudognetus. The sequence continues at coordinate 14,974 of DWTO01000328.1, forward strand.
TGTTCTAATCTCTAACCTTTTTGCCTTCCATCAGCATAAGTCAATGAATTATTACCATAGTAAGAACGCGGAATTAGAATTTTGAAATAGTTATGTATACAAATTATATTTTATGCATTTATGTTTAGTAACGCGTGAATACAAATCTTATTTTATATAATTCTTATAAGCATATTGATATACTGCAAAAACGGATAGATCCAAATACAAGATTAAAATAAAAATTGATATTATTTTTTCCGTACATATATATGCAATAAAAATTAATTAATCAACTTATCCTGTTTTCCAGAATTGAAAGTTTGAATTTCGAACGCTACCAACAATCCACACACGCAATGAACGTAATGGATTACCAAAAGGCTCCTCTTACTAATCCATATCCGAAGCCCTTTCCCACTTTCCCCACGGTTCCGTAGGTACGAATTTTACTCAGGAAATGAAACGTGCCGGTAGATTTATGGCCCCATGAGCTACCGGTTGTACCTACAACTTATCATTTACGCTCATCACTTACCAACAGTTTTACATTTGCCTGATTTACTGTAATAGGTTTTGTAATAGAAAGCCATGTGTCATTGCCACATTCGTATTTACAATTTATAAAACTTCTTTTCTTTACAACACTATAGACTTCGGTGAAAAAAACTTGTAGACCGATCGAACTTAATTGATATTGATTTTCATATGTCTCCATGTTGATATGCCTAACGATTTTTGATTGTATACTAAATATAATGCTTCTTACTTTAAATATCAATTCTACACGATACTCGTAAATACGATTAAAAAAAGATATAATCTTAATATATCACGACGTTGTAATGTCAATCTGTAATAATTCCATGAAAATACAACCCATTATAAATTGCAGGCCCCTCACCACCTAAGTTCCAATTATTATGACACATACCCATCAATTCAAAGATGAGTGTTCTTAATATTATCCTCCCATACTGCATTACCAACGGACTGTTATGTGCTCTGAGATTATACGCTTTTTATGCTACGCCCTTTCGATGTAATGTTATGCCCTTATCGTGCTATACAACACATGTTCGACCATTAAAACAACTTCCATGTATAGTTACTTATACATTATCCGAACGGAGTGGGCGTCGGTAAATCTTCAACTGAAGTTTTAGCTGTGACACTTTTACGCGCACCGACGATTCCGTGGGTACCATCATTAATAGCAGCATCTATGCCACTTGAGAGCGTATTTAAAGCTCTCAGTGAACAATTAAAACTGTCGAGATGAGAATTTAAAGCGTTTGTATTACACACGGTTGCTCTGCGCAATTAGAACGTAGTGGGAATGTCTCTCCCGCTTCTGTTTCGTGTATATTTAGACGTTTATGAGTTTCAACTGTGCGTGTTTATTCTTGTGCCACTGTTGCCGAATTTACTTAGTTTTGTGTGTTTTATTGCTTTTGTTTGGTGCACGCAATAAAATTCGGACCGTATTCCTTAATTGCTAAAGTGCAATATCTTTTTCTGAGCACGATAATGCTATTGTAAATGTTTTAGCTCTTTAATGATGTTACCTATATCTAGTTCTTAATCTGTATGTAACTGAGCACAGATTACTTCAAGAGTGTCTGTATCAAGAACTACTGATCTGTTTTAAATTTCTCGATTCTTTTCATAAATTATTACTGAAATCTTTTTTCTGAATAACGCGCAGTCTTCAAGAAACGATTTCAAAGTTAATGAGGTTCCTATATTATTTCCCTCAGGACGTGTCATGTGTGCTTTATTGCGAATGTAAGTCCGCCGAAAAATAAACGGTGTGGCAGTTATAATTTATACTGTCAGGGATTTATCTGTTGTGACTTGTGCGAAGCTTTTAATGCGATCCGCATTACTCCATTCCATTTGTCTTACATGTGACCGTCTTTTTGCAAAAGCGTTTTCCTGTCCTTTCAATTAACGGCCTGTGTCTCGTAAGAAAGTAGTCAAGATTAGTTACGACCCTTCCAACAATTTTAGTAGTCAAATTCAAAGCGATAAATGTATATGAAGCGCTTTTACTATAAGACGATGTACATCCAGACATATAAAAAGGGTATTAGAATTTTTCAAATTTGACTTATAAAACTAAATCTAAATGAAAGGAATCCTATTTACACTTATAGATACTGTAGTAATTAATGACTAAAATAAAATAGAAATGTAATCTGACATTGACAATTATACAAACAAACCAGGAGGTTTTCTGATTGTCTTTAATTCCCATTCATCTTATTAGAACTAAACAACTACATATATGCACACGGCGCACTCAACTCGATACAAAATAAATAAATTCTATGGGAGTAAAAGACACAGACAAAGCTATACACAAAACAATTAGTTGATTACTTAAGGACGTTAAAGCGAACAGTTCTTCAGATCAAGCTTCAGCTGGACCGAAAGCCGTCAGTGAAAACAAACATATAGCATCTGAGAACGAGTAATGGAGCGTGCACACGCCAGATTTATGGCCCGCTTCGCTAAAGCACTCAGGAGTTGAAACGTTCATTTTGCAGGACTAGAGAATATTAGTTTAGCTCGCGAACCTTTCAAAACATACAATATTTATGTCGCGATACTTGTAAGTACAAAAATAGAATTTAGAATATGCATGTAGATTGGGAAACGGAACGAATTTTGGTATGTGAGTTGAATTCGTTAATTAGAATAAATTGTAATGTAAATTTTATAGAATTAAACATTGTTATAATTTTTTTTTCTTGAATGAATATTTTCTTACTGCATGTATGTAAATTGATCAATCTACATGTATATAAATTAATTTAAATAAAATGATATATCGAATAAAAATATTTGATAGAAAAAGAGTAACGTGTTCTAAACATAGTAGGTACTTATTCATTATTTGAGTATAATTATGCGAATTAAAATTCGTAATTAAATTTAAAAGAAAATGAAATCGAATTCGTATTTCTTAAAGTTCTGACTCCGTTGGCAAGTCTCTGTTCTGGGCCTCTCTCCGAACACAACAATGTAAACACCGCCAAGTCCTTTGTTTGAGTACTTCCTATTGTTGATTAGTTGCTACCAATTTCCTTAATCCATTTACCACCAATCGAAGCGCCAAAACATTTAATTGTTTAATGAATAGCAATTATCCCATGGGACGGTGGTTGAGTCTTCATTATATAATCGGTCTCGTTACGTTTTTGTATTAGGATTGACGTGGGAAGCCAGGAGCTAATCTCCGTCCTTGTCACAAGCGGAAGCGGACGCGACTAATTTAAATTTTGAGAAAATTGGTTATTATCTTGTTGGTGCCCATCTTGCAATAAATCTGAATGACATTAATTTCGGTGCAAGACTTTTAAAACAAATTCGCACGTCCTTTTTAGTTCTACACATTAACATGGTTCCTTTATTTTATTTTGATTTTGATTTACAATTACTTACAAAATACCAATTAACAATAATTTAACATGGTTTAAAAATACGTTTTTAGGCCAATTGTTTGAAAAACAAGCCATACACTTTGGGGCACATTAAACTTTTTACAAAAGAACTTCAGATAATCGCCGCTCGCTCTTAATACTTGTACCTAACATAACGGGACTAAATTACGCAATATTGAAGACATTGTTCAAATTACATCAATTATTGGATTAACTCATAGACTGGAACATGCACCGCGCACGTTGATTAATATTGACGTTTAATCATTCATGACATGCTGGATTAATTTTTTGTCAATTTTGTCAATCACGAACGAATGCGGGTTATTTCTATTCAACGTATTGTGCAAAGGCATTCTTTTGTCATTGTAAAGTACTGTTGCCTTAATGTATTGTGACTTATAATTTTATACCGAGCAGTTTTATTAAAATAGGGTTGTCAGAGAATTATATTTATATTTTGTATGTACCTACATAGATGATTTTATATTTATATTGGGTTAATTTATATTGGGATTTTTTATTATATTTATTTTGGGTAATGCAGTAATAATAAAGTAAAATGTGAATGCACAAAGGATTTTTATAGAACTATCGGAGGAAAGGGAAACAATAGTTTAGGATAAAGCTACAAAACATTTTGAAAATCTTAGGTAATCACTGAAAAGTCGTATTCATCAGTAACCTTAAAACCTTTGGCAAGAAAGAACGGCTTTACTGTTTTTAAATTATTTCTTAAGAGATTCGATGGTATAATAAGCAGAGAAGCTTCTGGAGATACTACATATATTAATTGAATATGATCAATCTTCTACTTTTGTAACTTTAGTAACAAGATGTTCGCAAACTTATGAATTTTTCCATATTACGTCAAAATTATGCAAAAAACATCTGTGCAGGCTCATCATACATACATATATATTAAGTTAAGGTCACATTTAAAATTCGATTTAAAACAAAACTTATGGTAGGTATATAACATGTGCCCATGATATAGTGTTTGAGGATCTCTTTGATATGTACATACGTACGTACATATGGGACCGTGTGTGTAACTTTTCGAGTTCGATTGCGATCGAGTCACTACCATCAGTCAGAATATTTCATTTACGTGGTTATTTCTTAACTGTACCGATCGTATCGCAAATGTCATCCACGATTCAGTGAAATGTAATGCAGTGTTACCCTTGTATAAATATATTACGTATCGATGTAGCGAAAGAATATTACAAGTCTATTGAATAACAAACAATGAGTAGTTATGTGGATGAACTTAATATTACTTAATATTACTCTTCAACAGACCTGAAGAAACAATTCGCAGTGTCGCCGCTATCAATGTCGGTGGAAGCTGGTTCTGCGGCCTCCCTACGCTGCTCGCCTCCAGCAGCTGCTCCTCCACCGCGAGTGTCCTGGTTGAAGCACGGAACTCCTCTTCAACAGGATCACAATGTTTTAATATCGGCCGAGGGCAACTTGCTAATATCGCGAGCTACTTTACAAGTGAGTGGTTTCAATTTACTATTGTTTAAGTTTAACAAACTACACAGCTAGATACACGCCTTGTCACGCCTATTCCTCACGAGGGTAGACAGAAAATGCGGAGAATGTCTTGGTAAACTTCTTTCGCTTCCTCTACCTTCTTTTAATATACGAGTACATACATTACAAGGTGTGGCCTGGCTTTAGAGAGTTTCCGATTTGACTGAAGTACGCACGGTTAAATCTACATCTATCTACCATTCAACCTTGTTAGTTTGAGAAAATAAAGGTACAGAATTATTCATATCTATGAGAGAGCGTTTATGAAGGACATTAACAATACTTTACCAAAAATAGCTATCATATTATATAGAGCTATTTGGCACTCGGTGCACTCTGTCTACCCCACGAGGGACCTGGCGTGAGGATATGTATGTATGTATTATATTTCTCATAAAGTATTTTTCCTCTAGACTAGAATATCAGTTTTTTTCTCTTGCTTGAATGATCTGTATGCATGTTTTTTGACGAACATTTAAACGTTTTAAGTGTTATGTTTATTTATTAGTCTCCTATTTGTTACCTTATGCATTTCTAGACAAAAGCTCCGTTGCGTTTCTTCGCTAATGCTTATGCATTTGATCGTTGCATTATTCATGCTTCCTGCTTACTTATTCCATTTAACTGCAATTGTCCGGACGCCGGAGCTCAGAATTCTTTCTTCCTTTAGTGCCCTCTAATGACTAAATATTTGCGCTCTCATTACGAATTGCCTCCAATAAAAGAACGTTAAGGAATCTCTGCATGTTCTTTCACACTGCGCCATCGTGTCGACATGTACGTACGATGTTCCTCACACCTCACACAAATATTGTACAAACTTATTATATTAATATTAACTTAATTAAATTAATTAAATTTAAATTAAAAATTTAATTAAAAATCAAATTAATATTAACAAACTTATTATATTAATTTTGTACACCTCACATATTGTACAAACTTGCATCAACTCAGTTGATTCAACTGCTATAGTTTGTTATCGGCTGTTATTACCAGCTATAATTCTTTAACAGAATTAAAATTTCAAAATTTCTTGGAAGTCCGATACTACTTATAATAATTTTTGTAATTTTTTTTGTGTAGATAAGTTTATGAATTGGGCCTAAAATATTAGTTTCTTAAATATTCATAATACTTTTTCATCATCTACATTGGATTAAAAAAAGATGTCGAATAGATTACATAATGCTATCTATGTAAGTATAAAGAAAATCTTTAAAAATAAATCACAGTAATGTTTTTAACTCTTGTCACCTGATACGAGTAAGTGGTCACCGTCTCCTATGGACTTTTGCATCACCCCAGGAGTTGTCAGTGCTTTGCCGGCGTGCAGTGTCAATACTTGTAGTTTTTACTACTCCTAGTTTACGTTATGATCTGTATTATCTCTTATCGCCATAATCTGTACACGTTATTCGTTCATTTATGATCCAAGCGCATAATAAGTAATAGGTACATAGAAATTATTTTCTTTCAGCGTCTTATTAAAGTTACAGTCTTAAACTTTTCAATTAAACTTTCCGCGGGAAATCTCAGTGATTAATTATTCTTTTAACAAGCTATCCACTATGTTCATTCAAATAAAATATTGTTTTATTTAAATCGTTGAAGCATCAATTTATTCACTTTGCTTAATATGTGTCTGAGTTATCTTTAGATTTAGTGGCGCGTTCAGAAACACATTTGCTTAAATCATTTCTCACAGCACTCACATAGATAACGATTTATAGCTGTTCTTTAATTGTTGTGATGTTCCTAAATCATTATTACCTACTCAAATTAAGGTCTTTAACAGCCATTAAAACTGAGTATTGCATGATTAAAAACGACCGCGAAACTAAACAATGTCTGTGATAATTTACTAATAAAGAACATGTGTTTTAATTGTAACATGTTGTAAAAGATTCCAGTACTTCAAAATATTCCTGCTTAAAGACCAAGCTATAATCGCTTTTGTAAATAATATAACAAAAGTTCAAAATCCTTGTAGCGTTGGACTCAAGTACCTTGGTTACTCATAGCATATGAGTCATTTACAGTTCCACACGTGGCTACCCTCCCATTCAGCCAAACTGGGCTCGTTACTTTGATGGCAATATTATTACTCAAATCAGATGTTGCGGTATGTAAATCACTTTTTTTATCTGGATGTGGGTGAATTACTTTAGTGGCAAATATAATTACATCTGTTATACATCTACGTACAAGCATATGCCTTGAAATACGTTCTGATAGTTTTGTTGCATTGTTAGCATGCATTGTAGAGTCGTTAAGCGCCCTGCCTTGTGTCAGTCTCGGTTTTAATTAGTTCTCGGTCCGTATTCAAATTGGCCACTTGGGCCATATCTATGGCTAGACATTTGCCTAATAGCAATTAGATCTAGCGACCTTCAGTTTAATTCAGATCAGATAGTCTAACAATGGCCTTTAATTCCTCTCCGTACGCTGGTTTCTCAAGCACAGTGTAACAGACAATCGGAACATCTTGTCGCGAATTGTTTATTTTATCTCGACGAGTGCGACTAATTAGTCGAGCAAGACGGACGTTTATTAATTGCAACACAAGTCGCTGTCGCCTTTCGTGTCCTCGTTTTGCCGCGCTCCGACGCACCCTTTCAAGTTTCAGGGCTCGTGTTGATAAAAGTGTTAAGGCTGTGG
>DWTO01000329.1:0-22601 GCA_018244755.1 Jemadia pseudognetus
CCTATGTCAAGAAGTAAGTAGTCGGAAAAGAGTAGTGTTATTATAAATAATATTTTTTCTATTTCTGTATCTAAAACTTTCGCGATGATATCGTCCTTTTTCTTTTTGTCGACGTCTATCGAGTCCGTGGAGTGGTTGTGCGCGTCCAGCGCCGGCGACGTGATGGGGCTGGTGCCTGCAGCAAGCGAGCATCGATCACACACCGCCCGCTACATGTGCAGGCATTATTCATACAAGGAAACATTCTTATGTTAAACATCTTTTAACTTATCGCATAGTCTGTAGTTAAAATCTGAATAAAATCATACTCATACACATAAATCATAATCAGAAGGCAGAGACGGGAGCGACTCACCTGATAGTATGCTAGTGGGGGAGCCTGGCGAGTCGTTGCTGTTGTTGCTGTCGGTGGTGGCGGAGGAGGGCAGGCCGACCCCGCTGAGCTCGATCTCGTCCAGTCCGTTGATGTCGTCGTATATGGTGTCGTTGTCCTCGTAGCCGGGCTCCAGCGACGACACTATGTAGTACTCCACATCCTCCTTTATTCTCTTTATCTGCGGAAAGTACAACTTTTTCATTTGTATGGACAACTGTAAGCGTTCAGAGCAGCGGGGGACGCGTACGTAACTTACAATTAATTTGTAAATAATGCAACATCTTTTTTCTGGTTATAATTGAGGTGTTTCAATTAACGTACGTATTATTAAATTAATTGTAAAAAAAAAATATAGAAAATATTCATCTATTCAAAAAGGGATGTTGGTTAAATAAATTAAATTATCTAGTAATAGATTGTACTTACATTGCCAATATGGTTCGACTGTATGGTTGCGTAAAAATAAAACGTAAGAAACATTGTGATATAGTCACTCATTATTATTGACACGATATGTGCAAGGAAGCCCAACAAACAAATAACAACAATCTAATATTAATCTATTTATATACAACAATTGAAATTGGAAAAGAAAAACTAATTATTCCAAAACCAAAAAAATAAGAAATAAAGAATAAAGATTAAATCACTAATAAAATTGCATTTCATATTAGAAATTCAGAGCTGTGTGAACATCAGATAGACAATGAATTATATTATGCAAGTAAAGTACATACATATGCAACATTATCAATTGTAAAATGGTATTTTCAAACATTACATTGAAAGAAATATTCATATATTTATTACGACGCTTTCAAATATTTAGAAGCCCGTCGGGCCGAATGCGAGAGCTTGTATCCAAGCCGACATCGGACTCGGCGATAATGCCCCTAGGCATAAGGCACTTTTCACACAAGAGATGATCTGACCCCAATCCCATACAAAGCTGTTGCATTACATCGACCGTCGTGAGCATATATTTGACGCTTACCTGTTCCACTTCAACCGACATGTTGTCGAGCATCCGTAGCAGTGTTTCGAGTTTCTTTATGTGAAACCTGTGCTTTTCCAGCTTCAACTTGAGCTCCTCCATCCTGTCCTGTTTCTCTTTGTCCAAACGTTTCTTCTTACCCACTAACAATGACTCCACTTCTGACTCGAATAAGTCGATCTGTAATCGAAGCAAACATTGTTCTTTATATTACGTGAAGTGACGTATTTCAATAAAATATAAACGATATTAAAAATAAACGTACATTAAATTTGGAAGCGTCTATAAAAACATCGTTCTGTTTCAAATAAATATTTTATTAAACAAATTACTTCCAAGCTACCTGTCACCGGCCATAACACGAAAAAAAAAACAACAAGCAGGTAGTGTTCATAGACCCCACGGCTTTATATAGTAGTGGGACGATTACGACCAATCTTTTCTTCGTACCTTCACAATGGCCACAACAATGGGCCTGAACGCAAGTGAATCAAGGCAAAAAAATAAAAAAAAATTGCTCTCGATTATAACGCAGTTGAATCGAAGACTCGAGACCCGATTGCTCTTACGAGATCGCGTTACCAACACAATCGTTTTAAACTATTAACGTAATTGATAACTCTCCGCGCACACACCGCGCCGAACATCCGACGCGCTGGCGACGCTGAATGCCGTACTACACTCGTAGTACTGAATGGTTACGTGGAAGATTTTAATTTAGAAAATACATACTTAATTAAATATGATATCTACCGTAACCCGACAATATCATTTTCACGCACCTTTGATTATTACACAGAGTATTTTATCACAGTATTTGTAATTCATTGACCCGAACAGCGATTTTATCAAAGTAACCAGTCACAGACGATATCGTGCACAGATTTAGTGACCTCACAATAACAAACTCTAACGATAATCTCGGGAATGGTTCGAACCAGTAATTGCAAAACTTTTTCATCTAGAACTTCATTATAATGAGGCCTTGATACCAATTTATTTATGACCGAAGTAATTGTTCCTGTTTAAAATGAAAAATGATTCGATATATCTCAAGGAAAACACAGACTTACTTGTAAATTTAACGCGTCGATAGAGTTAATGAGCCATGAGGACATCTCGTCGCGCTCCTTCTGCGCCGGGTCCAATTTCTGCGCCGCTCCGAGTCCCTCTTTTGAGTATGCCTTAGTTTTAGTCTCACGTTCAACTACTTTAAACCTCTCCATTTGCTGCAACAAAGAGAAACGACGATAAGCAACTGTTGGCGTGCACAAAATAATTCCATTCTTCATCTAATAATTATGTGATATTTTTCACTGTAAAAATTAATCACCTGTATACACAGGCTACAATTCAGTATCGGTTGTTTACTACACGCGCAAATAATTATTATGGTGACCGGACAGCTGCGAAGCGTTCGTAACTCCTCGACGTATTAATAAACTTACCCTCTGTTTTGCGAAATAATATGAACCCTAAAATATGAAACCCTAATTAAAATCCTACTATCTATATGAATATCGACTTCACCTCTCTTAGCAGCATTGGAACATAAATTCAGTGGTTTTCTTAATTGTTTAAATCAATGAACAAAAAAACATGAAATATTGGTTATATGTGTTAGGGAAATACACTATCCGTTTATTAAAAATTTGTGTCATGATGTAAATTATTTCTTGATCAGAATAGACAGTAATAATAAACAGATTGTATCTTCTATCAAAATATTGTATGATTTAGAGATGTATCGATTATGCGTAAGTGGTGAAATATTCATACATATAATATACATAAATTCATACATATATACATACAAATATACAACTATTGATTATAAGACAAGTTCAAATGGATGATAACTTAAAATGTGGACTTAACCCTTTAAACACTGTGGCGACCACACTATGCACTACTTAATTGTAAATATTTGATTCAACATTCAAGGTACCAAACTAGGAAAAAGTAGACAATTTCAAAAAATAATTCGCCCAGGTGATAAATATCATCTGTTGACATTTTACGGGGCATTTTTTTTACCAAAACTAGCGGATATCCGATATATAATAGATCGGTAACATTAATCGAATCCGATATAAAAGTCTCGGACAATTTCGGATGGGGATGGAGTCTAAATGATACACGTTATGACAAGTTGCTTTTGATCGGCGTGGACACATGCCGTGCGCGTCCTTTGCATGGTTTGTTTTCTTCTGTTGTTTAGTCATTACTAATCAGCAATTTAATATTTACGAATACTGAGTTCGATAAACTGAAATGAAAGTGTTGTGTTACTAAATAAACTGATAAATGTGAACAAAATGAGTCCTAAATCTAGTGCAATTTGGAAATTTTTTTGATCGAATTTTATTATCTATTCGTATTTTAGTTTGGAAATTCCTTAAAAATCTAATATCCATAACCGAAACTATCCGGTATTATAATTATTCCTATATCCGCATCAAATCCAGATCCTCAATTTCATATCCGTAAAATCCCTTCTTTTTAGTATACAATCAATATAAGCAATTACTTAATGTGACTGACAAATAATGCTAAGAATTTATTGTTTTCTATGAGAATAATGTAGTAGTTGCACTAAAGACACACAGAAACTATTAATTTCAATAGTAAATTTTGAGTATTAGTAATTAAAAGTAGTAATTTAAATAGTAAGTTTTATGATGGCCTAGTGGTTTGAAATTCGACCTCTCACTTCGGGAGACAGGGTTCAAATCCTTACTGAGCACCTCTTAAAAAAGTGCATTTTAAGTTCAAATATCACTTGCTATTGAATTTGTGCCCAGTGCATGGCAATAGGCTCACTGCCTATTACATAGTGCGATGTAAACATAACTGGTGAAACGTGTGAGTGTACTACACTCGTCTGCCTACCTCTTCGGGGGTTAACAGGTGTGATGTTTCGTTATATAGGTTTATTATTAGGCACATAAAGTAAAATCATCTAGCATGGAATTTATTAAATTAAAATGGCATGTAAATAGTAAAATAAATTTAGTATAAATTATGTATATAACAAAAACAACATGTTAATACATTACAATGTATTCACAGAGGTTGGTAAATATGTTTTCTTAACATAGTTTAATTAAAACTTGGCATTCGTGAATTGCAGATTATATATAAAATACCTATCTGTTCATTGATAAAATACCTATCTGTTTATTTATAAAATACTGACCTCATTACACTAAGCTTATTACCAAAGACTGGTTGAAATTTTGACTATAATACAAAATTCCAGTGCATGATTTTAGGTATTCTGTAAAAAACCTACACTCAATTATTCTATCTTTTGGAATAAAGATGATGTTTAATCACTAGCCCCATTCTGCACTTAGCGCACAAATAGTGTTCTACATTCAGACAGAAAATGAACTGAATTCTTCTTAAACATTTAAAAATATTTAATGTAATCCACTGTACAGATAATATGGCAATATGTTGCAAACTTCCAGTTATTTAATATATATATAAGAATGATTCCAAAACAAACACAGCAACATAAAGTATTAAATGTAACATCACACCTGTCATCCCCGAAGAGGTAGGCAGAGGAGTGTAGTACACTCCCATGTTTCACCAGTTATGTTTACGTCCTACTATGGAATAGGTGGCAAGCCTATTGCCATGCACTGGTCACAAATCCAGAGTCCAAGCCACTACTAGAAAATCTAAATTAGAAAAATTCTATTGTGCCCAACCTGGAAATCGAACCCAGGACCTCCTGATTGACAGTCACACTTGCAACCAACATAACCAATGATGCAGTCAAAAGTCAACACAAAGTATGCATCACTGGAATATATTTACTTTATGCAATGGATGTATTATATATGATTATATTACAAATTACCTGTTGCCTGTGAAAGGACTTTTCTATACAGAATGTGTCTTATGAATCTATAAATAAACTGATAAATAACCAGTCCAATGCAGTCTTCATATATTTGAGATGCATTGATGCAATATGATTGAGAATAGGGAGATGGGTTTTGATAAAGTACTGCATAAAGATCATTGATTGTATGGACATGAAATGTAGATATTGGCTAACTCAGAATCCAGTAATTGACTTGTATATATGAAGATATTATTCAATTATTTAAAATCAGTCTTTCTGCTAGTAGTAACACTGCTCTACTGAATTTAAATTGCCCATGTTTCTGTGTCAAATGTATACAATTGAAAAACTACTTACACACAGTACAATTCTGTATCAACATTTTTGTAGTTTTCCAACAAACACTAACTTTAAATTCACATAGTGCAAAAACAAAAATATATGTAATAATGCCTATACCCACATTTTTGAGTAATTTACTGTGTAATTCAAAGTTTGTATTCTTTACAGTTATACAGATGAATAAGATTTATTAATAATAGTGAGAATGAGTGAATGAGATATAAACATGAATATGGGGTTGGATAGCCTAGAAAAACAATTGAACATTAAGTTTATAAATGGTGGGAAAAAAAATTGGAAATTGCTAAGCTTACAGAGGAGCTAGGTTTTACCTTTAAATATCAATATATTACATGAAGTAAATAATGTTGTACATCATATGAAAAATCTGCACATATAATAACAAATGAAAAATCTAGTGTTTCAAGTGAATTGTTCCCTTTATTGAGTGTCAATTGTATAGTGTTCATGTTTAAAGGTAAAAAAAACATTTGTAATGCTGTAAATTTCTGAGAGTCTATGTTTTGACTACTATCAACCATCTAATGTGGTATGACTAAAAAAAATTAATAAAGAACAAATGAAGTACTCTTGTTTTTAAAATAAAATATAGTTTTTTTGTAATGAAGTGAGAACAGATTCAAATAAAAATGGAGTAATTTGTGTTCTATAAATAATACTTCAGTTTAATAAGGAATTAAAAAATCCAACAAGAAATATTCTTCAAGGTTAAGATTACACATAAAAAATAGCCTTCAATGAGGTTAGTTTTATCTGACTTGTTCTATATAATCATATCTTTTATCTTCACACATAGCTTATTAGCTTTCATTCATTAAGATTTAATTTTTACTTGATTAGGGGCAATCATACTACACATTTGATGAATAGGTAAATTTAAAAAAATTAACAATTACATTAATATTGATACAAAATGTAACTTCACGCCTGTTATCCCCGAAGAGTTGGCAGAGGAGTGTAGAACACTCCCATTAGTTATGTTTATATCCCATTATGGAATAGGTTGTGACCCTATTGCCATATGCCATGCCAAGCAATATTGAAACAAATATAACAAATAAACTTAGTGTACTATATTTATAGATGATAGAAGAGCCTACTTCCTCAGAGAGTAATCACAGGTGATATACCATAGTGCTAAAGTTACATGAACAAAGCTAAAAAAAGAGTTTCAGTGTAATTTGTGTAGTGTATACATTTAAGTCATAATATCTGTGTTATTAAAACTTTCATTTACTAGAGACCATATGTTGTGAAATATGAAAGAAAAATTCACTCACCGTTTCTATTAGTTTCCTATAATCTAAAAGTGTACTCTTATCCTTAATCTCCCCGGAGGCGATCCACGACTTGATCTGATCACGTAGCCTCTGGAGCTTCTTAATCTCCTTCTTGAGATCCGCTTCATACTTCTCTTTCTGATTACTGTTTGTCGCATTGTGTACCTTCTGCCAGATGTCTTCGAACGTCTCTACTCCTTCCGTTACCTTTTTTAAACACCTGTCTATTTCACCTGCAAAAATCATAGCCACTGCACAATATGCCAATTGCAATATGCACCGTAAGTGTAACTAACCGTTTATGAAGCTAATCTACACTTTAAACACGTTTACAGTACAGAACTATATGAATATCGATATACTGCAGTTACAAATCAGACAATAATCACGTTGTTATGCTCCCGTAAGAAAAACTCACGTCTATAAGCACGTAGCATCTCGCAATCGCGCTGTCAACAGTAACAGACACGGTTTTATGTCGAGTTTGAAGTTTTACTAAAATATGTTTACAGGTGATCTAAGTGCAGTGCTATCGACTCTGTGCCAGAGGTCTCCACTGATGGACAATAGAACTCTAGAACACGTATCTACATAGGTTGGGGTCAATCAATCTCTAACCAGATAACATTACGAATTACCTTGTAATTTCCTTGTCGCAGCCATAGCTATTTACACATGTGGACGAACGTTCCGTACATATCCTAAACATACAAACTATTTACAGTAAAATGCACAAAAATTATTGATAAACAGACAAACTACACATCTGAAGCTTTGTTCGAATCCAAGATGGCTACCGTACACCGCTCGAACTGTTAATGACTGAACGTATCCAGGCCGACGACCACAGTATCAACCTGTCTCGCGCCTGGAATGGTAATTAGCACGAAGCTTTCATAAATAATTATGAATAAGTTGTCACTAAAACAACAAACTTCAAATTTTCCACAAAATGATTTTAGGTACGTCGCGTAGACCATCAATCAAGTGCGCAGGCGCAAAATAATAGAGCAAAGCATAGACAAAATAGTAGCAAATTGACAATTGTTGTGAAGAGTAACTATGCTCTATTTAAATAAAAGTATGTACTTTAATAGTAAAAGGATAAATGTATATTTAAGAAAATATTTTGAATACGTTGTACTATCGAGTATAATTTTCAATATGTAAAATTAGATTAGGTAAAAAAATAACCTATTTGTTATCTGTTGTTTCAAGGCATGGATATAATACAATTACCATTATTTGACACGAGATGGCAGGGTATTATTTTATCGCACAACCGCTAGAGGACGTCTATATTGATAAATATAGCAAGAAACCATGTATGTATACGTAACAATTAATATATTTTCTATTGTAATTAGAAACAGGTGTGTACATACCTATTCTATTGTATGGAAATTCACAAAGCTGAAAATCTTAAAAGCAACCCCACAAAGAATCCAGATGTAGATTATTCAATTTTTGCAAATAAAGTAATGCACCTACTTATACAAATCGTTATTCAAATCATCTCTATCAAGTCACTAAAAACAATACTTTTTTATCAGTAATAAACTGCTTGAAGTACGTTAAGAAATTTCTACTCGGATTCCACAGAATGGCAGAGAGACGATTCGACTCGATTTGTTTAGGCATGACGTTCAACCGAAGAATTTTTAAAGCATTACGAAGTAGGCATACCGTCCTACAGACACTTTGCAAATGACTGCGTAAATTTTGTATATAAATTTAAATTTATACAGTTAAGCAATATATAGGAATTTTGTATTTTCTAGTAGTGGCTCGGAGTCTGGAGTTGTGCTCGGTGCATGGCAATAGGCTCACCACCTATTCCATAGTGGGACTTAAACGTAGAAGAACAAGCAGAAACCTGGCAAAAGCTGAATGCGGCAAGCCGAGGAATGGGCGCGATGGCGCTCTTTGGGGGAGGCCTATATCCAGCTGTGGACTGAGATAGACTGATGATGATGATGACGTAAACATAACTAGTAAAAGGTGGGAAAGGTGAAAGGGAAAAGTGGGTATACTACACTTCTCTGCCGACCTCTTCGGGGATAACAGGCGTGATGTTACGTTTGTATTGAATAGGTATACAAGATTACGGTGTAAGTAGGCATCGGTTAGAAATCAAGTCGTGATAAGTACTTAACGTTTTGTAACTTCATTACAGTTTAACTACGGCTCGAGGACCTGTTTACTGCGAGAGCGTCGTAAATGCCGTTATATTACCGTTTTACACTCCTTTAACGGCCGAACTGTTATTAATTGGAGTGGAAGTAACGATACTCGATATTATAGATCGTTTTTGTAACAATTAAATATTTAAGTACTCTCTAGTTCGAAACAATTTCCCTTTTACGTTAATGTATAAAATATGAGTTATAAATTTTCATATAAAACCTATTTAATGTTTATATTTATTTATGAAGAGGTTTGCTTCTATATTAGTGTCATTTAAAATATTTGTTAAAAAAGTGTGAGAAATAGTGCAAATATAATACACACGTTAATGAGAATGATTTTTAGTGATTTGATTTGTCACAATTTACGTATAAAATTTACATTGTTTTAATTAGGCACGAATATTCACGTTCGTATCGGTTTAGGTATAGGTACCTACTGCATTTTATTGTATCGAAACCTCGCCGCTAGTATAATAATTGTAAAATTTATCCGCACTAGATTTATAGATTCGAATTTATAGACTCGATTATAGATGTGTACATCAAAATTACTTCAGTGTACATTAAACAAATACGTAAATCAACCATTTCCTAGGGACGCCGGTAAAATTTACCTACTTATCGAAATAAGCGTAACGATCACCGAAAAAAACATTACGTTCCAATAACATTTGATATTTTTAAATATGTCTTATAGCTAATGGTATACTATAAATAAAAATGTCGTCTCAAAGTATGAAGGACTGCAAACATAGTAATTAACACTTCGACAAACGTGACTTCGCTTTTAGACTCTCACTTCGAGACGTCAGATTGAACGCACATCGCGAGCCCGCGGAATGTACAAAATAGTGTTATAGTACCTACTGTTTAATAAACTTTTCGAATGCTGATTACTCGGGTTGCGTACCGATTCTAATTAAAAAAAAATGCCAAAATACTCGACTACCAAACATACAGTCGACTCGATCGATCGATATTAACAATGAAAAACCAACAAACGTTACTACAGTAAATAATAATACTTTGATGACATAATGTTTATTGTTTTATTACAAGTAAAATTTTCGCGCGTTCACGGAATTTAAGTAGTGTCTAATAAATTTACAACGCGCGGGGCCTCTTGATCTCTCGGCGGAGCCACTTGGGCTCGCCACAAAATCCGTTAAAGCTATGAAGGCCATTTAGGGTCAATAGCACACGGGTGCATGAAAGGAGCCTTCCCGAGCGGCGAGTGTGTCTGATTAAGTACGAACATACACTGCCCGGCGTACCCTGGGCATTGCGACTAATAATTTTACCAGCATGGGTGATCACTCACGATCAGCTGTCGACTCGACGAAGAAGAAGAAGCATACTGAAAATAAAAAAAAACCTCTTGGTTTGTGAAGCTCAATTGAATCAAACTTACTTTTTCAAAGTTATATTTTTCCCTCAATTTTAGTAGCTCCATATATTAAGTGACATGCAAATCTGCGCATAGTCTGGAGTAAAATTGAACCCTGAAAATATTCAAACCCACGCAAAACCTGCCCCTATATTTATATCACTGAAAACGTATGAAACTGATGTTTTTAATGATTTGACAATAAACGCCCTGTCTTTGTTCTTCATTACGTCATGACAGGCAATTAATCTATGTCGTGAGTGTGTAGCGGCTCAAGTACCAAATTCGATAAAATGAGTAACAGACAGACAACAGACAACAATAGACAGACAGTGTTGTAAGTTGATAAGAACGTGTTGCATTGATATTATAGCACTATGGTGGTAATGGAGCTGTGCGGTCCTTTGGATGAAAATGTTTTATATGGATTTTTTTTTAAAGAAAATATCAAACGAATCCTCAACCAACCTCGAGTCTGAATCTAGAAATAGGATTGTTAGTATCAGTCGTTAAGATGCATGTTACTTGGACGGTGTTGGTGTACAGGAAAAATATGTAACATAATATGTATACTACATAATTTCTCACAAAATAATACACAAGTGTCTCTTGAGGGGATATGCCTATAATACCCACGCTGGGCGTGTGGGTTGGGCATCGCAAATCCCAGCAATTCCCACCTCGTACGCTGCTTCCCGTATGAAGCGAGGGCATGTAGCAGAGTTAAGATAGGCTGCGCCATACTAAGATCTGCCAGCGCCCGGTTTAGTCGCTTCTTACGACACCATGGTTTCCTCGCATGGGGATGTACTCTGTCTCTGCTACAACATGGATAATTTTGGGTACAGATAGCATACAATTTATAAGTGAAGTATAGCCATCAATTTAGGATTTGTAGGTACCCATAGTGTGGCAATGAGCTCACCTCCTATACCCTGACACTTTTTACAAACAGGAGAAACCTACCACACTGTCAAGGACAGTAAGGCGTGATGTTATGTCAGTACGCGCATCAATCTTCAATATTTAATACAATTATAGTCAATTGAACGTAGGAAAATATCGAATAAATCAAACGTACTCGTAGCGTGACGCATGTATCGAAGACATAAGTGTAGTACACTGCCACGTTTCATCAGTTATGTCCCATGATGGAATAGGTGGCAATCCTGTTGACTATTCAATATATCTATTACACGTACGGTATCATAATGAATACATTAAGCGAGTTCAGTGACCGTCTTCTGATAACGATGTCGTATTGTACAATGTGGAGCGCTCTTACAAATTGACGCAAGTCTTTTATGTGGCTGCCGCGAATTTATGACATTTAATCATTTCTCCATTTTATCACTTGTATGTTCGGGCATTACATATATCGCCCAATAAATCATTGGCCAACGACACGTGTAACTATATATGTACGTCGCCATCAGCATTGATTCTCAATTATGTCCCGTTTGATAAACACTGCGGTGAATTATACATTTCGTAAACTATAATACACTGCGGTTACGTTGTCACTTCGGTGTATTGTATAATAATGAAGCTTGTTCCTGTTATCGTACATACATATATTACATACATACATACGTACATACGTATATTAATTCACGGCAGGTACCTTACGGAGTGGGCAGACAGCACCGAGCGCAAATATCTCTATCCTTATAGAACTACCGCGCTTCTTCTACATTCATTACTTTCTTGATACAATGATGGTATGTCGATTTTATTAGCCTTTATCATATCACAGCTCGACATACATGCCGTGTAACTCGGTGGCTGGATGCTGGATATTTACAGAAAACCAATCGCCCTGGCGTACCTTTTCAGTCTTTCGCAGTTTGCATTAAGAGGGATACAGTGAAATATTTCGCCAACTGAATCAAGGTTGTACTCGATTCTATATTACAATCAGTCAGCCTGCCGCCTGAATCGCCATAAAAACATTAATGCCTTTTTTAATATATACAAGAATCTAATAGAAATATTAACAATCTAGTCTTAAATAACTGTAAATAATAGAATTACATCGATAAACGTATTTATATACGTAAATTGTGAAGACTTATAGACGATGTCGGTAAACAATGAGTAATCAGATAAGAATAAAAATAAATGGAATATTCGTTATGTTAACTCAATAACTCCATTAATAAACAACGAGCTGAATGGTAATTTAACATTGTCTTTCTTTTGTCACACACTTACCTAAAAAAAATCTTCATATTACTTTCACAATAAGATTATTTGTGTTCTATCTGTTCTAGTGGAAACAAGAGACCGAAACTTATGTTTAAAGGGCGTTGATGTGTGAAGTGTTTAAACAGTACTTCCTGGTAAGATATTAGTATGAACGCTGGTAAGATATTATAAGACTTCTGTAAGAAACTGTAGCTTCCGGACCGTTCTGAAAACGGTGAAGGTTTTATTATCGACAGGACTACATAATAACAGCATGCAGGATTCAATTATAGTGAAGGTTGTACACAGTAAACAGTAAGTATCTAATGAATAACATTATGTTGGGCCAGTTTCATTTATAACGTTGTTGAGTGAAAACTAACACATGTTAATTATCAGTAATATTAAAATCGCCCCGAGTATATTTTGATTGTTAGTTTAATAGAAACTTCGGAGTATTTATTGCTATTAAAAAATCCGTGCAAGAACGACGGAACAAGATTAAAATTTACGTTACAATGGAATAGAGCCGTTCGCATTAAATGAGTTAATAGATCTATGTTAGATACGCTTTTATTAAGTTGATTATGTTGGTGACTGTCTCGTTGGTCATGTTGATTGCAAGCGCGGCTGCTGATTTAGAAATCCTGGGTTCAAATCTCGGGTCGAGCACTAATGGATTTGTCTAACTTAGATTTACTGATGATGACGGTAATATGGTGGTGATGGCGATGATGATGATGATGTTGATAAACGTAACGGCATATTCGTCGAAGAACAGATAACCGTTGGAGTAGGCGAGCTCTGGACTGGAGACCGCGGCTCGCCAAACGTAGTGTAGGACGCCCTTCGGCCAGGTGGGATGACGATCTGGGAAAGGCTGCAGGCAGAAGCTGGTTGCGGCAAGCCGAGGACAGGGCGCGATGGCACTCTTTGGGACCGGTCTATGTCCAACAGTGGACTAAGATGGGCTGATATGAACTGAGATGATGATGATAATTAATGGTTTACGAATGCGTAGAGGACAAACATACCGAAAAACATTCATTTCAATTTACATAGTCAACGGTAACCAACAAGATTTGTGCTAGTTCCAAGACGCAACGCGGGTAACGAAATGAATATACAAACGTATAATCGGCTAATGTAAAACGCATCATCAAATAATTCTACACACAAACACACGCCAGTCACACGTACTTACGTATTTTAGTCTATGAAAACCGAAAATCAACATCATAATTTACACAAATGTAGAGGAAGTTCTAAATCATCCGATGTACGTACCTAGGTGTTTAGATGTGTTGTGAAACCGGTAATATTAAGTGTTTGTTTCTTGATTATGTCAAACCCACAGTAAGGGTATGTACAAATCGTGCATACAGATTATTATTTAAACCTGGTCTTTTGTGACTGCGTCGTTGGTGGGGTTGGTTGCAAGTGCGACTGCCGATCGGAAGGTCCTGGGTTCAATCCCCGGGTCAAGCACTACAAAAAATTTCTAATGTAGATTTTCTAGTAGTGGCCCGCAGTTTGCATGTGTCCGACGCATGGCACTAGGCTCACCACCTATTCCATAGTAGGATGTAGACGTAACTGGTGAAACGTGGGAGTGTACTACACTCCTCTGCCTACCTCTTCGGAGATAGCAGGCGTGATGTTACATGGTCTTTTGTGTAAGCCTCAAGAAAATCAGCAGTAACATAGACACCATGATAGTCCATCAAATATCATGGTTATGACATTTTAAATTATGACGGTATGCGTTAGTGTTGCGTTAATACCTAGTGTATTATCTTTTCGAGATATGTTACGATATAGGCAGAGTCAATGCCACAGTAACAAGAGAGCTACACTAATGTGACGTATATATAACTTCACATCCAAAAACAAAGCAAGTCTCTCCTTCATAACATTTGGACTAGATGATAATCGATCTTCGATCTTCTGCCTCGGTAGCCTCGTTCAGTAACCGCTGAATGAGTAGAACAGTGAAATCAAATATGCGAGCTTAACCGCAGACGAAGACAGTCCAATAAATCCACAGCTAAGCGGTCAAGTATGTTTACGATATCAATAAAAACATTCCATCGATGCATGAATGAACGAACAAGCTTCTCCCATTGCTTTTCATACATTTCTACATCACAAAATTCAGGAGACTCCGAAACCAACGCGCATGTATGAAGAAAATAATGAATTGTGAACTAGCACTTCGGGTCTGTAAAGTTTGAGATATTTGACAGTCATACTCTCAGTCTATCCCATAACGGCCCCTCTTCTTTGTCGAGTCGACAGAAGATCGTAAGTGATCAGCTATAGTGGTAAAAGGATTAGTTGCCATTTCCAAGGTGGGCCGGGCAGAATATATTCGTACTTGACCAGACATAGTCGCCGCTCGGGAAGGCTCCTTTCATGCACCCCGCAACGGACATAACGGACCTTACGCGATGGTTCCATAATGATAAAGTTCAAAAATGTTTATCTAAACCTAAATGTTTTCTAGCCACTATAAACGTATTTTTAGAAACGACGATTGCAAATTACAGTTTGTAGAAAGTGATTGTACCTCTGTTTGTTTATCATTTCATATGCACACGCATTAATGCAAGAGCCCATTGACCTCTGTTCTCAGTGTTGCCAACGCTTGGTATGTCAGTCAGATCTTTAATAGTCCCAGTAAATGAATGTAGAAAAGTTCTAATTAAATAATCAGAAACTAAATAAATAAGATTATGTTGGGATCTCCACACACGGCACCTGATCCCAAAGAAGGCTCGAACAGATCATGCGTTATGGTAACCAGACGGTTGGTCAGCTTATACCGTATAAATTATATAAATTATTAATATAAATTTATGTACATAGATTTTTGCATATGCACTACTCGGGTTGCCCAAATGAAACATACGTAAATTAAGCCGAAATCGAGATGCTTAGAACATATAGACAAATTTCGTATTTTATATATATAACGATTTCTGGATCGATTCCAAAACCCTAGTTA
Organism: Jemadia pseudognetus; assembly: GCA_018244755.1. Classification (NCBI taxonomy): domain Eukaryota; kingdom Metazoa; phylum Arthropoda; class Insecta; order Lepidoptera; family Hesperiidae; genus Jemadia; species Jemadia pseudognetus. The sequence continues at coordinate 15,646 of DWTO01000329.1, forward strand.
CAATGTAAACGAACTCTATATTTTAATAACGGTTTTCAATTATGATTTGTAGACGCGTTGGATAGAGCGATTTTTATGTGCCATAAATAATTTTATTTTTGCACTTATGTATGTAAACATAATTTTTTAGCCATTCAACTGAGAATCACTTCGCATTTATTTCACGAATTTATTTCACGGAAACAATGTAGAAATGATAGAAGTCTACAAATATATCTCGGGCTGTAGACTGTAGCGGTGTTCGGGTTTACTGGTCAGTGAAAACCACAATGAATATCGACAGCTAATGTGAATTAGCATTAGAAAACAGGGATTGTTCACAGATAAAAAAGTGCTATGACCGTTGAGCAGTGAAATCTCTACGCGTAAATGCTCTATGTAGAGACATGAACATCTTCCGAATAATAATGACAACAACAATATTAATAATATAAACAATATCCTGTGCTAACTAGATTGGAAACAAAAATACAAATTAAAGAAATATTTCATGTTATACAGTTCCTACTGCGTCGTTTTGACATTTCAGAAGAACCAAAGACCACAGTGTCGTGTAAAAACCAAATTTAGAAAACAGTTGGTTATTCATTGTTATCTTTGCTATTGCTTAGATAAGTAATAGCAAAGATAACAGTAGAATATTGTTGTCTTGATTGTGCCAATAAATATGTAAATAGATAGTCGTAACAGCCTAGTAGTATAGAATTCAGCCCCCGTTTCCGCGCACTTATAAACCTAGAGCATATCTTCTTTATAACATTTGGCTTTTTAATATTATATATCCTGTGCAGGAAAACATCCTGGAAGTTCTGTACACACGCCGTAAATTATAAAATATACTTTATGACGTACGAAGTCTGCCAACAAACACTGGGCTGACGTAGCAAATTAAAGCCTTCACCCTTCTCAATCCGAGGAACAACAGTGGTAAAATAAAGAGGTGATTATTACGATAATTATTTGTTATTCAAGTGTTTACGGATTTCTACATGCAAACAAAAATTGCATAATATTATGACTGACAGATCTCCAGCTTAGCGATCCATTTTGTATCCAATATAACTGATAATCTAACTAAATACTGATAAGATAATTAATTTTATTACATTTATTATATAGTTATAAATCTATCAAGAGGCAACTTGCTTGTGCTTTGTAATCAATAAGTAATAATTTATTGCCAATAAATTGATAATGTTTATGTGTTTCAAGGCATATGTGCATTGATGTGACTTTGCTTTGCGTACCACTAAATACTGCTACCACGGTCTGGTTAGACGCGGAGGGAACGGATGGTTCTAAAAAACTGATCACCAAGAGTAGAGGGAAAGTGTAAGGGAAGGATATGGTCAGTAGTCGACGTGTTTGGAATGAAATGGTGATGATGATGGCTTAATCAGATTATTAGATAAATTGTTAACATGCAAATAAACGCTTTGGCTGATTGCGGAGTGGTACTGCCTGCCTAGAAACGATTAGAAGTCCTGGCCGCCTACCTGCTCCGCTATCCTAGCCACATGTGGAGTTTATAGGCTGAGAATAAAGATATAAATAATTAACGTTTAACTGTGTCCCTTACTTATATAGACAATCCTAAAAAAGGTAAAAAAAATCTGTATTAACCTAACACTTGAGTGTGAATAGACAGACGTATATTTCGGTTCGCGGTTGTTTAACTAAATACAGTTCCAATACAAATATAGTATGTATATAAACATATATTATTACCTGTATATGCTCCGTTCATGCGTCTTTTAGCCTTTGCGAGTCCACTGCTGGACATAGGTATCTTCTAATCGACGCTATTCCGCTTAGTCCTGAACGTTTTTATTTTATTTTATGTTTTTATTTTATACGTGTTTATTTTATTCAGCTCACATTAAGCTTTCAGATCACCTAGTCGGCGGGGCACAAGGGAGAACTTCTAGTTGTGAATGAATTTTAAGTTCACTGTTCAAGTTCTTGTAATGACTTGGGATATTACATCCTTCATATCTTTTATCATATCCTTTATAGACGGAGATTTAACCGTCTATAAAGGATATGACGAATGCAGAAGCACGTCATGTATATCCTCTGCCTATCCCGTAAGACTCTACGTGGATGACGTGATAATAACATAACATGAAATAATGCAATTCCCCGGAAGACCTATATGTTATGTTTAAAGCAAACGTGTATACACTTTGTATACCTACTGCGTGCCTCGTTTTAAGTCATCGATCCATTCGTCATAATCGCACCTCATATTCAAAATCGTATAAGTAGATTTGTCAAGGCAAAAGAATATTAATCTTGTTCTAAAATATTATGCTCAGAAAGTCTTTACAAGATACCTATATCAAAATGAAAGAAATATAAAACACTTCAGTTTTGAAATAATCAGATCAAGTTTGCACATCTAATTAGTTTTTTTACATTTCAATGTATTATATATTTCAGGAGTGTACCCATAAATTAAGGACTTAAATCAAATCAGTTTGTTTCCTTTAAATTCTTGGAATGCAAATATATCCATCTAAGGCTGTTGATGAAATTCATTTATTTACATACAATTTCTTTGTTCGGCGTATAAATTGTCACACGTAATACAGCTATTAACTTAAAGCCCAATAAAATATGTTACAGCCCCATAAATAATTTTCATATTATCTTTATCATGGTTATTAAAAGCTTTTATTTCTATTCAAAAACAAATCGGCGGATATCCAACAAACATTATTTTAATTGTGGTCATAACATTTTCATGATAGTCCTTATTATATTTTTTAACAGTTATATAGTTTTTAAGACTACATGTCTATAAAAATATTTACTATTGTGAAAAAGAAAAACACTTCTGAAATATATTCATTTCCTGATCAGATCAGTCATGCGCTACACTCTGGAGAGGACGCACGTAATTCACGCGTCTAGGCGGAACTCGATGTAAACTAAATTGTGACGGGACTAAAAGAATAAGTAAAAGTTACATTTTAACTGTGTCGAAATAAAACGTGTTAATTATTTATAAAATAGATTAAAGAATCAACATTAATTGTGTTTGTTTGACATTAAATATATGAGTTTGTTATAGGGAGTGTTTATTAGGATTTTTATTGTTAAACCTTTAATAATCAACTAATTATATTTATCTAATCACACAAACTTCACGGTATTGAACGAATAAAATGTAATGCACAATAAATCGATAGGTAAAATATTAAAATGTATTTTAGTGCGGAATATGCTTTTACGAAACGGTTGAGACAGAAATAAGTAGTTATGCAGGTTGTCAAATAAATTTTTTGTGTCCGTGTGTGTGACATAATTTTATACAATGCCAGGATTATGGAAACATTATGTTTCGTTAGTCTACCTATTATTTGTTGGTAAGTTAATATATTTTTACTTAACATACATAAATACAAATATATAAATATAATTCTCAGTAATCACAAAATATCTGTAAAACATTGTTGAATGCCACTTTGATATTATTCGTTAAACTGCACGGTAACCGCGTACAATAAAACCAAACAAAATAAATATAACATGAAGTATTTAAATTAGGAACATGCATTATTGAAATACGAATATCATTTAATATTTAATACTTTAGAGTTGGGAATTACTAATGTTGTGTAAATTCAGGAAAAAAAATTGCAACATGTCAATACATGAAATTAAAGTTCAATAGAGAAACTGCTATGATTGAAAATCAAACGTTTTACCAATGTTTTCTATTCGATCATAATTATGCCAACACAAAACAAAAGCAACCTTTCTTTAAATATCGTCGATTTGAAAATGGAGTTAACTTTTTTATTTTTATTTTATTTTTATATCAAAATCCACATTATATGCTACAGAGAATTATAATCTAGTCGTAAAGCCAATAGCGGATTTACATTTTACATTTTACTTTTTATATAAGTTTTGTAAGTACACGCCTTCATATCACTTCTAACCCATGATAATTATAAGACAATATTAGATAAAATCTTCCATCTGAAGTTACGATAGGTGCTAAATTAGAACGCTTCGCCTCTAAGTTTATTTTCTTAAAGCACCCTTGAGAATCGAATGAACTATGAGTATGCGGGCGCGCCGCACGACTGTAACAATGAGTAAACTTGCCTTAAATCTGCTGTTACTTTAATCTCATTATACTTTTGGCATCTTTAACAATCACCCACACAAGGACACACAGTTTTCACCTACAATAGTACTGCAGGATTACACAACCTTATATAATATATCCGCTTAATTTCAGGGGGATTATAAGCAATTTAATCCCTTACGGTGTAGGCAGGGAATACCAAGTGTCAAGATCTCTACCCCCACCATTGACTAGAATATATTAGACGAGCGGCCCGTCCGGCTGCGCACGGGTATTTAGCGAAAATTTAAAAAATTATAAATTTTAACACACACCCTCGTTTTTGCATCGTGGGTTACTAAGGAATAGTACATTATAAGGAAAGCGTTTTTATATGATTTTTTATTGTTATTAATGCTCTGTTGTTTTTATTCATTTTATTTTATATACATATTTTTTCGCCTATGCTCATCAAAGATAATGTAGGATTCTAATATTGAAAGAATTGTTCAAATCGGTCCACTAGTTTCATAGCCTATTAAATGCAAACAAACAATCAAATCATTCCTCTTTATAATATTAGTAAGTATAGATTACAGATGTAATGTCCAGTACCACCTTACATCGATATTTCAATTCAGCTTTTTGTATACAATAAAACAATGTTAAATAATGCCAGCGTAAACATGTTTTACTTGAGATTTAATGTTGTTTATATTTTTTATTTTAACTTTAGATCTCTATTACACGAAATCTATTTACGGAAATAACATTGAATTTTATAACCTATATATTTGTTGTAAATCTTTTTAATTCCGCACCACCCATATAAAATATAAAGTTCTTTACGATATTGACTGCCTCGTTGGTCGAGTTGATTGTATGTACGACTGCCGATCAGGTCCTGGGTTCGATTCCCGCCTCGGGCACTATACAATTTTTCTAATTTAGATTTTCTAGTAGTGGCTCGGAGCCTGGAATTGTGCCCGGTGCATGGCAATAGGTTCACCACCTATTCCATAGTGGGACGTAAACGTAACTGGTGAAATGTGGGAGTGTTCTACACTCCCCTGGCTACCTCTTTGGGGATAACAGGCGTGATGTTACGTATTATACAGTGTAATATGTAACATGTGTGCAGCGCGTTCATACGCGTTAATCTAGCGATGGTAGTAAGCAAGGAAACGAGGCAAATATTTCACGCGATAATTTATTAACCGCATTGATTATGTATTGGACATGCCTCAATATTTATTTATTTTTTATCTTAATATCGCTATATGGGATACTTCATTATTCAGGATGGTGTGATGCTTAGTGTGATGCATAGTAAGCTAACACATCCACTTGGACTTGTGGGTAGTGGCATAATATTTTTACTGAATGTCATTCATTCGCTGGTCGCGGGTCACCTAGTTGACTACATCATAACTATAGTCTTTCGAAGGACGATGCTGACAACATCAAGTTACGTTTTAGATGTGGTTGATGAGCCGAAACGTCTTTATTTTTAGAATAAAATCTATTTTCGTGAATAAAACCGATACCTAGTCCGCGTGCTTCGTAAGTGGAGTTTAGTCAAAACCCCCTTTGGAGAGACTTATGTTCAGCAATGGATCGAGACACGCTGATGATGTTAATGATGGTGATGATGAGAGTAATGATGGTGATGATGACAGTAATGATGATGATGATGATGATTAAACCCTTTTTCCGATTCACGACGTTCCGCACAGTGAATTTCGATACAATGTTTTATTTACCGTAAAATTGACTAATCTCACTATATGCTTATTTCTTAATAAGCTTCGCAAGTGGCATTTTACCAACCCATCCCAATCGCAGTTGGACTCTTAGGTACGAAGGTCTCTCCGAATTGGCTACAATTGATCCTTCAACGCTATATCAGACCAAGATAAGGTCTCAGATGAGAATGGGGACAAATGTTTAAAATCGTATCAACTATTCGGTAGGGAGTTTACAGATCAAACAACCTATAGGCAGGTGATATAAGTGTGAACAATTAAATTAGACATTTTAAAATAAGTCCTAATATACGAAGCATGATCGAGTACACCATGCAGTAAGAACAAAAATATATGCTGTTTCGTTCCAAGACGGAGCATCCCTCCGGCAATGAACTTTGCAATGGTTAATTGCACTTTACATCGCGGATTAGCTGCAACATAACCTTAACTTGACTATTGGTCACTGATTTCCGATAAACATTTCCTGATAAAATTAATTTCATAAGTGTGAGACTCTTTGTACAGGAGATATAAATATACGAGTACTTATACAATTAATATGTCTACATATTATATTGAAATATTATAAACGCTTGTATTATATCACCTTGCTGTCTCAAATGTGGTAGGTAGCGCACTATCATAACGTACTTAACAGTCGTTACGTCAATCTCTTTTTGGTGACATGACTAATTCACAACGTCAACATCCATTGTGTGCTGGAATTATGTATAGTATGAATGGTTTTGTTATCGATTAACATCCGCTAACTATCGCTATAAAATAGTCGAGTAACAAATAAAAACACTGTGAATAAATAATGATTATATAAACATTCTTGGAAAGTTTTTCAAAGGGCAGGTAGCGGTGCGCGAAGCTGTGCTCTGCGATGCCCAACACACGTGCCCAGCATTGGGATTACATATAAACACACTTGAAGAAGTCATATATTTAATAGTGGACTGAGACTCGTGTGTATTTTAAAATCCCAATGATTTGAGAGCCTGGTTGCTGAGCCGAAACTTGTGAGTTCCATTCTTACTTAGGATTAACGCTTACTTTTGGTTACGAGTAATTGTTCTTCGTCAGAACGTAGAATTGTATATAGGAAGTAAAATGTATGAATA
>DWTO01000330.1:0-22594 GCA_018244755.1 Jemadia pseudognetus
AAAGGTCCATTCAGTGTATAAGTAATTACAAACCAAATTGCCCATACCCCGCTCTGTGATGAAGATCTCGCGAAGGGATGAATATCAATTAACATTTACATTCGTACCGTTAAAATCAAATCAAATCAAATAAAAAAAAATCAAATCAAATCAAATTAAAAATCAAAGTTGCTCTTTTCCATTGAGCCAACGGAACCTGCGTAGATGAAGACTTGTCAAATATCCTGCTTTAAGCCAACCAATTATTGTTATATAGAATATGATGTTTAAAATTAGTAATTTAAAAATTATACATAGGTACTGTCTAACATTAATCGCTAAGGGAAACGTAGTAAATAATATATTATTCCATTCAACGAACGTTTAACAATAATTCATGTGTTAAATAAATAGCAACTGTTAACATATCAGGGCTCGCTTACACATATTGTATGCACATGTTAAACAGTTGAAAACTACAACAATCAAAACTTGGGTCACTAATGTCAGCGACGTACAAGGTCGTGTAGGTAACCGTGGGCTCTGGAATTTAATAACGTAAATGAATGAATGGGTAGCGGTCTTTGTTGCCAAGACGATGTAATAAATTACACGGATATTATTAGGTTGATTAAATTTCCCAATTCACTGGACAACGTAGATGTCCTAATTTTGTCTTACAGCGCAATTTATCAATTCAATGAGGGTTGGACACTTTCTTAGAAAAGCGTTCTTAGGGTGCGTGTTCAGTTGTAATTCGTTAAATTAAATGATTCGCTTAGGAATAATAATATATTGAATATTTGAGCATGCATAATTTATTTTTGTACTATTTTTAATGAAATGTAAAGATGATGATGAGAACTTATGCGACGAGTAACTTATAAGCATACAAAGCAAAGATAATTATCGTTTCAGCAATTTGAAAAGTCAAAAGGTCTGAAAACCCGACAAAATTAGCTATACATAATACGCAAATAAATAATTCATGTCTACATATGTACATGCAGTTTACGTGAGCTGATTATAATGATTATTATTGTATGTGAGAATTTGATGTTAGTCAAGTACATATCGTTCATTATAACTTGGCAGGTCGTGCCATAGAGCGCGTGTGCGCGGGCGGCGACGGCGCGGGCATGGTGTCCGCCGCGCGCACGCTGCTGGCCTCCGTCACGCGCGTGCTGCTGCTGGCTGACATGGTAGTCGTACGGCAATTGTTACTCGCTAAGGATAAGGTAAAACTATCACTCAACCATCCACCAAACCACAGCAAATGACATTCTCAAATCATTGTCAATGGGTGACTGTAAGCAAAGCATTTCAATTTCCCTTGCCAACCTTTGCCGTTGATGAAATGTACTAAATTCATTCTTTTTCTATATCTTTCAACTATGCCTTAGCTGAATTCAAAGACTCCTTTTAGCCGTAGATGATTTTGATATCACACAAACCACATCCGTTTGTTTGTCATTTTTAAGCTTTCACGGATTTGGCAAATGTTCTCTTCGTTTTATCATTCAGTACCTATATAACATTAGCTTTTCAAATATTTCCCACTCGTTAGCCAAGCGCGTTAGCAGAAGTTCTCTATTCACTGTAACTGATATTCTGAATGACTTAATTTTGATATGTTGCTAATTTTCTGTAAAGTTTGTATTAAGTTATCGTGAACTGTGTGCATGCGGGCAGGTGGCGCGTTCACTGGACCGCTTGGAGTCAGTGTCCAACTTCGCAGAATTCGTGCGAGCCTTCACGGAGTTCGGTGGAGGCATGGTGGAGCTGGCGAGGCTTACGGCCGAGAGACGAGCGGATTTGCGCGACGAGCGACGGAGAGCGCAAGTGGCGGCTGCGAGGAATGTCCTTGAGCGCTCCACCCTTATGCTCCTTACGTCATCTAAGGTACTCTTACCTTCTCTAACCAATATCCAAGTCCTCGTCAGCTGTGAATTGAAGATAATCAAAATTATCATTTAAAAATTTGCAAACACTTTCGTTACTCTAATAACATTGTCAAATAAACAGGAGAAAATAAAAATGTCCAGTCAGACTCACGCCCTCCGTAAAAAGGACCTGTGCTTCCCGTAAATTACCCCGCAGTCTTCTGCCATCAATTACGTAGGTGCCGCACAAATTTGGCCACAGAGCTTTGTTTGTGACAACGGGGTTTACCGGCGGCCATTTATCTTTAAATTTCATATTCAAAATTCTGTTTACGAGACTAGTATAATATCTGAATACGTATATACCGATCCAGGAGCAATGATATTGATTGCGGTTGGGTAACTTTATTGTCCGATTAAGAGGTCGTAAGGATTTATATAGCTTAGGCGTACTTGCCGCCGTCCGTATTATGAGCGAGCTCTGTTCACGTTTAAGTGTGCAGATTTAGTAAAAAAAATGCAAAAGAATTATTTTGTCTTTCGAACAAACGGACATTTTAAATAACTCAGCATTTTACGACTAACAACGAAGTGTTTCGGCAATTTAGCGTGAGTGCTTCGCTTGGTTTTGTCATAAAGTGAGCAAAAAGCTCAACATCACCATCATCTTTTTAATGGAACGCATTTGCCTATTTTGTCTTTAAAATATTTTCTCATTAGATTACTCCTTTTCATTTCGGCGTTTAATAAAATTCTAAGTAAGTGTAAAGTTACTTTATTTTTACGTTACGTTTATGTAATTCTTTATGAAAAACCTTTTCGACTGCTTTGTTAAAGTACACCCTGACTAAGCGAATCCCCTCGGAAGGGACCAACCGGTTTTTTACCCTTAGTCATTACGTATTGTACACCCTCTTGTACTTTGAACATTGCAATTGCAAGGAAAAATTTAGTCTTCAAATTTTGGCAACGCAAATCTATTTTTCTTCGATATGCAAAATTCTGAATCTGTCATTTTACATACCCGGCAATAATCCCATTGTCTACCATCTTTAATCAATATCTTACATGTGTAGGATTATAAGCAAGAAATACAGAAATGATCAGTTAACGTCTTACAAATATGTCAATTCGTATAATCTTGTATCATTATAGTCATCGACGATATCATTGTTGACAACAACAGGCGTGAATCATGATTCTACTTAGTTAATAAGATCTTCTAAAATTAAATGTACTCAAAATGGAGCCGTATTCATTCGTCAAACACATGTACAAAACAATTTTTTTGTGTTTTAAAAGGTAGGGTGGGAAATTGTAACTATAGCGAGAGTCCAACCTCAGCTATTTCCACAATCCGTTTGGGCCACTAATGTCAACATTGCCATGCATTTCGTACAAGCATATTTAGTATTTATCGCAACCAGATACGCCAGTAAATTGCTTGCATCGAGATCCGTCAGACCAAAGCCGCAATCATTTAGCTCTGCGCTGTGCCCAGAGCTTAGGCATTAATAGTATGTTTTCCAAAAGACAGCTATGAGACAGTTTTAGAAAAAATAGTCAGTGAATATTATTGTCACCGTTAAAAATATTATTTTATTTTATATTATTTACAATAAAACATGGATGTTATTAATGGTCGTTAATTTTATAACTCCACCCTTTAATTAGGGGCGCTTTATATTTTGTTCTCATTGTCATTACCTACAAAAACATTATCAAGAATTGAATGATGAAAATCAAGCAAAGCTATAAATAAGAATCTGTAAGTGGCTAGTCAAGTTTCTGCTAGACAAAAACTACTGTAGATGTCAAAAGAGATTTTTTTTCATTTGCTTGAATTTTATCGTAAACATTAGGTAGCACTTAGGTGATTTATCTATACCGATAATAATAACATATTTCCAGAGATGTACAATTCCAGAATTTTAATAAACGGATACAAGGAGCAAGGTGTGTGATTGAAATATTAGGTACTGAAAGGCATCTGCAGCAGTACAGAATATGTACATCTGTCAACACAATCTAGGGTTATCTAGGATTAAACCAGCCTGTATGTGAATAGTCATAAATAAACGTAACATCACGCCTGTAGTCCTCGAAAAGGTAGACAGTCTCATTAGTGAAAAGGTGTTGGCCCTTTTGCCATACACCGGGCAGAAATCAATGAAGAAAAAGAAGAATATAGAGGAGCACTGCGTGGCTGTAAGGATAATGATATTTTGCACTATATGCTCGCTGATTACCCTAAAGGAACTCCGCGTAATGATGAAAAAAGGCGCTGGGAAGTCGAACGAAATAGACAATAATACAGAATGCCATAAGTTGTGTGGGTCCAAATAGTGATGAATAACGAAAATTCTCTTCACTTATTTTGATAAAACGTGTCATTTTTCAACAAGAACTCCAGTGCCGACGAAATCGAGATGACTTCCGCTATATTTCCTCAACGTGCGACGTCATTCGCAGTAATATATGGCATATCACTTTAAATTGGAAACGGAAACAAGTTTCGTATGTAAATGTACCTTAAGTCGGGATGATTTGTAGAGCTGTTTATATTTTAGCAATATCCATTCTGACTATTAGAAATTCGTTCTATCTGCTAACCTCATCAGGGAAAATGAGACCTTGGGTACAACTTTATTTTCAAACATCGGACTATGATCTCCAATTTGACTGACATTTGTAACCACATGGGATTCGTTTTTCGAATTTCACTATTTATTTCCGATGTATAAAAGACATTTTTATTTTCTTATTCTGCTGCGGTGCTCTCTGCGTACCCTGGGAGGGTGCTGGTGTGACTGTATAATAGGAATATTATTTTCTGTTAATAGACATGTCTAAGACATCCGGGCAGTGCGTCTGCAAGAGAGAACAGAGACACAGTATTCTGTCAGATGCGCCGCGCTATGGATCTCATCCATTACGTGGTGCGAGACGGTCTGCCCGGCCACGAGGAGCACTCCCACGAGGTTTGGAACCTTACTCTTATGCTATACTTACCATCATACAACATATATTTTTTTCTTATAAATCCTTTCTAAACCAAAAGATACATTTTGCCCTTAATATTATCTATGTAATTTATACTATGCAAATCACTTTAAAAAATCTTTTAAAAGACCAAAGAGGAGATATTTTCATTGTAAATTTTACTATTTTAATCAAATTCAGATCATTGCACTTGCTCTAACATAATTATTAAAAAATTATACATATTTTGATGCTTACTAAATTCTCCTTAACTCACAAATCAATGTAAAAGTATGTAATGATATAGACAAGCACATATCCATATGAAAGAACTGAAATTCCTTTGTAAACAGTCGTGAGTCGAAACTTTGAGAGTGCATTGCTATTTGGTGAGGTCGGCGAGTGCATTGCTACATAATTATACTGTAGCTATGATTATATAGGTATTATAATACAATGTAAAAAGAATACAAAGAATATTTGTATTTCTCATTTTCTTCATTGAATCTTATCAAGTTTTAAAATGTTTGCGTTCATTTTTATTTTTATACACATTGTCTTGGATAAAAACCGTTATTGAGATATTAATAAGAAAAGTTCGTTGGAGTATCGTTTTCACGGAGATGTTATTAGGTACTTTGAGCGTATAAAATTGCATTTCGTTTCTGATGGTATCTAGCAGAAAGCAATATTGTCCTAAGCAATATCACATTTACAATGTTGTTAAAACTTTCGAAAATTGTAATGAGGCACACAACTATAGTTATTATTTTTCGCATTAAAACTTAACTAAAACAGCTTCAGATTATAAACTATATGGTGTCTACATTCTTGCACTAAATTTTATTTACCAAATAAGCAATATATCATGAACCATTCGTATTTTAAAATTAGGACAATTTTGTAAATGTATGTAAACTCTACTGCAGTCGACGTTGTTTGCAAAACAATTCAAAGTTAAAACATTGCGAGCGTACCTAACTGGCGGTTAATTCTGTTGCTCACGTCCTACACAATTACTGTTACAAAGGGAAATATGTCGGAACTTGTTAACCGAATAGCACAGTTCAAGTAAACTGCATCATTGTTTTTTAGATTTGTCCAAATCTGTTAAGGGTCAAAAAGAAATTATTATAAACGTATATACCTACTTCAAAACTACGACAATTACATAAGTTTGTTGAAATCGATGATGTTAGAAAACTATTATTTTGATTTAGAACTCATCGAGCTAAGATATGTAATACTTTCGTTGGCAGAGAATGAAATTTACGTCTGTTTCCAAACTCCATACATTCATAATAAACTCGGCAGTGGTCCAATAGAAGTTTCACTTTTAGCCACATTAACGAAATTTCGTTCATATCTGTTAAAACTCTCTGAACTTTCCCTTTGTAAGTGAATAGTTACGTTACGTGGTTTTCCATGCATGTAATTTTAATAAACCGTAAACTTAAGGGTGAGAAATGAAAACGCTAGCTTTAAATATGCGTAAGTAGAGGAAGAAAAGTGTACTTTAAAATTTCGGTAGCTGGAAGTTTTCAACTTTGGAATTTTGTGTTCCAAAATATTTTACATTATTGCAATAAAATATGAGTCAACTCAAAATTAAAAAGATTTATTCATTATTCGTGTTTCATATTAAGACGAATATCAATAATATGTTATAATAATATAATGTTTCAATATTATCTTTATACGACCATGAATTCCTTGAAACAATGCCTTATTTGACTCAATATGTTTTTCATTACTGGCATTAAATCAATTTCTTAAACTTTGATGTACTCGTATTCATAAAAAATGTAAGTTATCCCTTATGCAAAGTGTCTATTTCACCGATGTCAATTAATGGAGACAAGAGTACATCGACTAGAAATCCTATTACGGAGTCAGCTGCTGAGTTCATCTCTGAATTTCCCTTTTAGCCTGCAACCTTTTTTTCAATACATTACTGTGTATTGTTACCGTGGGCTAAAGGCATGCCCATTATCCTTTGGTACGGCTTTGTCGTATTTTTCGCCCCCGAGCAAGCTTTGTTTGACCCAATTATGGATTGGATATACAGAAATTCTCCCTCTTTCGTGTAACTTCATACTATTGACTCTTTTAGCCTCCGTGTAGACGTTACTCGTTTGTTTCACCCTCACGCTGACACTGAAAGGACACCAATAATTGTATTTATTTTATGGTCGAGTATAAACTTTCTCGTATTTGGGGTCAATTACGAACTGAGTATGAAACTTATTTTTCATTACCAAGTGTTGTTTAACATTAGCGCCGGCTGAATACGTAAGTATGTTTAGACGGACCGATCCCGTCCCCGCTCCATTCGCCCCCTGTGTGTATGTACCGCGTGCTTTTCTTTTTGAACATTCCAAACATAAACATAATGTTTTATTTCTCTTGTAGTTGCAACCTTTCTCGGATAGTCACGAACAGGTATAACCCCACGTAGTAGGTAGACGAGTGCCTTCTACTTATGATCCATGTCGAAGTATGTATGCAAAGTCACATGTACGCAAAGTATTTCACGACAGCCTAGAACATTACCTGAATGAACGCTTCAGTCTCGACGAGGACATCCTGTAGGCCTTAGAAATATATACTTTTGCTTCCTTATGCTATGAATACGGAATGTTTTCAAGCTTAGTTCTATTTACATAGATCAATTGGAAGCTTGCTAAACATTGCCCACTCTTACCGTTATCGCAAGGGTATAAATATCGTCTGCTACACAGGTATCAGGAAGCAAAGTACAAAGACGCATACAGATACATAAATATTAGGATTTTGGCATCTTGACAAAACACTAAGGCACGTGTAAGTGATGAATATTTATTAAAAGTGAAACTGTATTTACATATTTTATACGAAACGAGAACACAGAATAAACATACCTATAGCAACACAAAATTTTTACCACGATTAAAAATGTTTATACCAACAGATATAGTAGGAAATAATTATTTATTTCCAAGTGTACATTCTATTTGTACGGGAGTATAAGCTATGCATGAGGCGGCTTTCTCGCTGGGCAAGAGCGATCCGTTCCAAGCAATCTTCGGAAACAAAATTGGAAATGTAATAATATGAAAAAAGAAATAAAATATAATTACACGAGAAGAAAAATTCGGAAACTACAGTTAACCAAATATTTAATGATGTCTGGTCTAAACCTTTAAAAGAATTTCGAGATGGAGTCCGAAGGACTAATCTGAAGAATACTTAGAAGCGGACATTCTAAAGGCGAATGAAAAAAAAGGAAAAGGATTTTTTACTGAAATTGAACAAGTGTAAGATACAACGAAAAAAGGTTGTTAAAAGTTTCGAGAGCGAAATGTTGAGGCTGAAAGAAACGTTTGAGACGTTATTAAAGAAATGCCGAAGCAGTAAGAACAGTTAAAAGCAGAAAGTATACTTATTGCGATGAAGGCGAATTGGATACCACTTGAGTTTGTTGCGAAAATGAGATCCAGTTGAGAGCAGCAAGTATATATATATACTTAAAAGTTGCTAAACGCGTAATGGAAACCACTTGAGATTATTGCGAAAATGTGATATAGGATCATGTTTATATTATTATTGTTATCATCAGCCTATTGCGGTCCACTGTTGAACATACGCCTAACCTGGGGTTTCTGCCCGTAATGTTTGGGCATACGGGTTGGGAATCGCAGAGCACAGCTTCACGCAAGCTGCTCCCTACATGCGACCAGGGCATTTAGCTGTACCAAACGTGAATTACAGCGTAGCTTTTGGAAACGTTTGATTTTTAATCGCTCTTCAGTTGTCGATCATCGAACAATAAAACACTCGGAAACAGCAGTGGACTTAAAAAGGCCTATATGATGATGATGGCTATAAAACATCAAGTATATTTTTAAAACGTAGTAAAAATTGCAAAATCTCATGCATTGTAAATAAATATTTACCAGTTACATGTGCCCACCGAACGGATTTGCCAAGATGACAACATTACAATATTATATGCTTCTGTATACAACGCATTTGTGACTGAATTAGCTTATGTATTGTTCGAGCCGTTCACATTAGGAAGCCATCAAGAGATCAAATACTAGATTTATTATTAATATTCCACAAAATCTCGCTACAAGTACACGCTCCTAACGCTTAGGGTGACGTATATTAGAAACGCTTAACGCATAGTAACGAGGAGTATATATCACAAAATTATTGAGAGACTCAAAATTTTATTAAAAGTAGACAAAAGTACATAAGCTTATTTCGCAGCTAACACTTAACACGCTCTTTCTTGTTTATTTACTGTAAATATTTCAAGAATCCGTACAGACGGTCGTCACACTCCTTGCGCTGCTTGTAACATTTGAGCGTCATAACATTACTCGGAGATATGGTATCCATTTAACTGTTTATATTCGCCATAAATAAGTAGAAGATGATTAATCGTTATATAAAATGTTAACGATGTCTAACTTGCTCGTTTAATTTTACTAGGTACTGTAAGTTGTATTTTCCAATATGTTATTATCAACATATCCACAAATTATATACATATTTTTACATATTTATTCAAAGTGTACCTTCCGTCTGTATCAGATTCAATTTTTTTTAAATATCTATTTTAATTATCACTTTACTTGCTATTATTTGTATTTTTTTTAATCAATTGACAGTTATCATATTCTTATTCCTTGCATTGAATAATTGAGTCAATAAATGTAGGTACCTACATACATTAGTAAAACTACAATGTAAGTTCATACAAAAACACAGGAACCATATAAATATATGATGCCTAGCTCCCATAATATTTTTTATTCACGAAGTGATTTCATTACTATGGATGTAATTTTTTTTTCTTGATATTTCTTACAGTAACTTCAAGGCATTAAGCTATTAAGACTTATCAAATAGGTACTTACAATGCCAACACGTAGGTATTTGTACAAGATATTTTAATTCAACATATTGTTCAATAATTTAGCAGTTGTTACGAAAATAAATCTAATAAATCTACTCTATTTGATTTTTAATAGCAACTAAAATTAAAATCACACATTTCATTTACAAAAAACAACACAAGATTTCATGCCGTTCATTTTTATAATTAAATTTTTAATAGAGAAATAGAGGTATTTTGTTTTGAATAATTTTCGCTATGGGTAGGTAGCATTCTGGTTAAAATTCTGTTTTATTATTCAAATATAATTCATTAAACTGTATATTAGTTTCACAAAGATCATTTTCCAATGAACTGAAATGCAGGCTGCGCAATGGGAAGCGGGAACGGCGTTAGGTGCCCTAAGGGGTCTGACATCACAAGTGCGAGCAGCGCGGGCCCGAGGGGGCGCGGACGTGTCTAGAAGAAGAGCCCTGGCCGCCACGCTGCGGGCTCTGGTCGAACGGACACACGACTTCACAGACTCCGCTTACACGTCTCACGACCATCGACAGAGGATATTAGCGCTGGCCGAACGAATAGCTTACGAACTGGAGAGGCTGGTGGCTGTTGCCGTGTCAGTAGTGAGTTTCCATTACATATTGTATTGTACTTCTACATTATCTGTCTTATTTAACGTTGTCAACCTTGAACTTACATGTAATAATAGCTAGTAATTCTGAAAGTAAACCTCCGTCTAATAATCCCGGAGTTTCTGGGAATATGGTTAAAACGTTCTGTTAGAATAATCTTAACGTATCCATCTACCATATTATTTAGATTTTAGACTAAACCACAATAAGCTAACTTATTCTAATACTTGAAATACTTAGAACTTTTCATTAATAAATAATTACAGATATTAGGTACTCTCCCTACCAAACCGGATTACAACGTGGCAAATAATCCTTTCTCTTGGTGTCAACGAGTAATAATTACATTGTTCTCTTATTTTGTAGGTTTGTTGACATATTCTCGTGCACCTGAATTTTCACACAGTAATATATAATAGAGTTTTACTACATGTCATAAATATACACAGAAGAACACAAATATGGTCTTCTTAGGATGAACCCCAATATTATTTTAACCTACTATATATTTTATTTTACCTTATTTTAAATTTGGATTGCTCCGTCAGCCTTAATGATTAAAATGTTTTAATTTTGTGTTCATTTCAGTTTGCTTGTAATTTATTCTATTATTACATTATTATAGTGTTTTTTCTGTTTTTATTTTAAGATTTGTGTTGTTTCTAAATGCTAGTAATAGTCCAATTTTGTAAGCTGGACTTCCTTGTAACTATGGTGAAACTTGTGCAATAACTTTGTTATGTCAATAACATATAGTGTTAGCGATAGTATTCAGTACATACTAGTATGTAGTGTAACCTTCAAATAAATAAATAAACCCTTCGTCAGATGTTTAACCTTAAAGTTAAATGACCGAATGATTGCGCCTAGGGGCTGCAAGTGTTAATAGTAAGTGGTCAATATGGTTAACTTATAATAGGAAGAAGAGGGCGCGACGAGCGGCGCTGCGCTGGAAAGCGCGTGCGCAGGCGCCGCTAGCGCAGCGTCCGAATTGGAGCGTGCGCTAGTGGCGGCGGCGCGCGACCAGGCGCGCGACTTGGCCCCACTGGCGGACGAGGCCCGCCGCCTCGCTTCCGACCTCGCGCACATAGGTAACCATCGACGAAAGATAGGTACAGCCCACTTATAACCCTCGCGAACACTTATGTGTATGGCGCGTTGCAGAATTGATGTGTGTTTTCAGACCTAATATTACTAATTCACCTCATCGTTCATACTTGCTACTAAAACGTCTGTCTGTCTAATCCTTTCTTTTCAATTGGGTTTAATCTTAATTCGCTCTAATTTTCTTTGGCTTGAGTTCGCTACATTTGCATGCTATCTTATCTATTCAACTATATTTAACTCCACAATCTGTATCTGTATAAGAACTTCTTTTGTAAATACTTGAATTTTGTTTTATACTAGGTATTATTATATAGAGATCGATAAACAGACGTTTTAAATTCGTGTACAGACCAAAGCACGACACACGAGTGTTCGCACGCAGAATCCCTTACCATCGGTTACTTTAGACGTAACGTCCAGCACACATTTGATTTTCAGCTAGTTCCTGCGGTGAGAGAGAATCTGAGAGACTGCACAGTATAGCCAGCCGGCTGCACGAACAATTAGACCACATTATTGAGGCAGGTCCACTTTTTATTTTGTATACGTTGCCTGAGTGCTTGATGCTTCAACGTTTCAGTAACTCTGCAGGTATGCAAATTGCTCAGGCACATAGCGATGTCTGAGACGCTACAAGTGAGTGCGAAGTTTGCGGAGATCAACTTGAGGATATACGGGCCGCAAGTTGTGACGGCAGCTCGGACCCTGGCCGCGCATCCCGGGAGTGTGGCGGCCAGGGAGAACCTGGACGTGTTCGTGGACATGTGGGCGTGGCTGCTGGCGGACGCGGCGCGGCTCGCCAGGGAGCTCTTGGACCTCACAGACGATAGACCTGACAAGCAGCAGTACAGCAGTTTACCGCGGCCAGGCGTAAGTTCATTCTAATCTCCGAAGAGGTAGGCAGATAAGTGTAGTACACTCCCACGTGTCACCAGTTACTTTTAAATCCCACGTGGAATAGGTGGTGAATCGATTGCCATACACATAGCACTTATCCACACTATTACTAGAAAATCGAAGTTAAAAAATCCGTTAGTGTCTGACCTCTCGATCGGCAATCGCGCTTGCAACCAACACGAACAACGAGGCAGTCATATAAATGTCAACATTATTATAAAACTAAGTATAAAATATTTTCGACAAGCATTAAAATAAAAGCATGATATTATAGTTTTGTTAATATGTGTATATAATAAATAAGAATATAGTATTATACGTGCACATATTTAAGCTTGTTATTAATAGGTTTAGTTAGATTAAGAAATCGGTAACATATTGCAGAAACATGGCACAACGAGTAAACCACTGAAGGCAGTGAAACTAGATTCGGATGAACAGGCAAAGATTGCGAAGTCGGGACTGGAGATGAAGATGATGTCGTCAGAGATGGACGCGGAGACTGAGAAGTGGCAGGGTGCTGCCGATGAGAACAACGATATTGTGAAGAGGTGCAGTAATACAAATGTTAACATTTATTTAGTTGTCAATCGTTCAATATTGAACGATATTATCAAGATGTTTATTTAATTCGTTTTAATTCATAATTTGTACTGATATGCTTTATATAGTATTTCGTTTGCCGCTCTTTATAACTAAGCAGGATTTAGGGAATGGGTAACAAAATATATATTCAAACCATAAAAGGATACATTTGAAAGTAAAAAGGCATTATTATAACTTCACGCCCAGTCCCTTAGAGGATGTGCAAAGAGCATCGGGTGTAACTAGAAAATAGTAAAAAAACGTAACGTCACGCCTGTAATCCTCGAAGAGGTAGGCAGAAGAATGTAGAACACTCACGTTTCACCAGTTACTAGAAAATAGTGAAGACACCAAAATTCAAATACTCATTAATAAATAAAAAACAGTGATATTGGTTATACTTTTCTTTTTATGTTTCAGGGCGAAAAATATGTCTTCCATGGCCTTCGCTATGTACCAGTTCACAAAAGGCGAAGGTCGTTTAAACACCACTCAAGATCTCTTCACACAAGCGGAATATTTTGCCGAAGAAGCTAACAGACTTTATAAAATCGTGCGACAATTTTCTTATCAGGTAAAAATCGTTTTTTAATTCAAACAACAACCAAATTACGCAGTAATATATATAAATATGAATGTATTTTTAATTCACTTTGCAGGTGCCAGCCGGAACGATAAAAAAGGAGTTATTAGAACATTTAGATAAAGTTCCAACGTACGTTCAACAATTACAGTTCACCGTGAAGGAACCGACGGTGGGCCGCGCGGCCACCTTCAATAAAGTAGACCACGTCATTAAGGAAACGAAACATCTGATGAATGTGATCAGTAAAGTGGTTACCACATGTTTTGACTGCGCGAATAAGGTGATCTTGTTCATCCGTAATTTTTTCTTTGACTGCCTTAATTAACTTTTATATGAGCAACACGTGGCACAATTTTAAGCTTAGAGATTTTTCTAGGAAATTTAAAGATTTTAGTGCATTGGAACGTAATGTTCCTTAGGTACCTTTGCCGTGGGAGTCGAGTGTGGGAGTGGTTAAAAGGCACCAGAGTGTTGCACCTGTTAAGTACTTCAAAGATTCTATTTCGTTCGTGACTGTTAGACTTGCGGGGGTGACAAGTGTAATCGTATATGAAGGCTTATTCTTGTACATTATTTTTTTTATTATAAGCTACAATAACACAAAGAAAACAATATTTTTCATTGGTAAAAAAAACAAGAATAAGTCTTATTAGATAATTAGACTTTAGTTTGAAATTAAAATAGAAATAGACAATGAAATTATTGAACCTCCAGTTTATTGTATGTTAATAATATAATTTGTTTATGTGTTTATTTTTCAACAATCACCATTTCCTGGGTGGTGTTCGCCATTCCAGGGTCGCATACCGATGGACAAAGCAATTAACAAGTCCTCAACAGATACAAATGACGATTCGGTCTGTCTCCGGCTTGAAATATCATAAATTCATGTAACTCTGTGTGTACCTGTGTATGTAGTTACACCGCAGCATGTTTGTGTAATTATTTTCGCCCATATTTTATAGTTAAAGTTACTCTTAGGGATAATAAATTAATGTTTCCGATAGCTAATTGTCGTAAGTGACAATTTGTCGCACTAAGCAGTGCTAGTAAGCTAGGAGCTACGTATCTACAAGAACATTGATTACTCAACAATTATTTATTCATTCACAATATTACACAAATAAATAATTACGCCATTTTTAATAGCCACCGCGATAAATTTCACAAACGAATAACTTTTATAGCAGTTGCAACAATTGGCGTAAATTGATAAAAAAAAGTGGTGTTCTTTTACGTTTTATTTTCATAATTCCAGTACTCACTCTGTATGCCCGAGCGAGTTCATATGCATTGGAAGCCAAATTTGAGAAAAGCAACTACGTTTAAAAGTGAAAATAGCGTTTTAAACGGATGAAGTATGTACATAGGTACTTGTGGCTTTGTGTCACACTGCACTGATTACAGCAACCCAGTAACTAACATACTTACTAAACCACGCCGAGCATTACACATCGAGGTTTACTCGAATTTAGTGTAGAATTTGTTTGATGGTGTACTGTACACAATAGCTAATTACTGAATGTTGTTTATGTGATGTTGCCATGATAATTTATAATATAATTAGATTAGAATATGTGTGACAAAATCATTGCATACCTTAAAGTTTATAAGCGCCATTATAAACTTTAAGACGAACCGCTATAATAACTTTCTATAAAGTATCTGAGCTAGAACTACATAACCTTTGCTGCCTTGAACGACTAACGCCCTAAAATGTTTGATCGCGTTATTAAAAACAATCAAAATTATTAATTCTTATATTAATAGCGATGGATTTAATTTGGATAAGTATACAGAATTGGTTCTCGTGCATGGTGTTTCTTGTTATTTCAATGGGTGGCGTAGCGAAGGTGTAGTCGTTGAATGTCGACCGTGGCCTCGCCGATAACGTATTGGCGAAAATTATTAAACAAAAATTTTAATATATTCGATTCCTTCATAAGTAGGGTGCAGGTTAATTGGACTGTAGCGCATATCGGCGAGGCCAGGTCGTTCGCTGTTCGGCTAGCCAAGTTATTAACATAGCGATCATGATGCAGTACAAGCTGGACTTCACGGGGCTGTCGGCGGGCGGCGCGGGCGCGGGGCGCGGCGCGGCGCGAGACGAGGAGGCGGGCGGCGGCGGCGGCGGCGACGCCAAGCCCGGGGGGAGTTCCTCCGACACGGCCATGTGACAGTACGGCATGGGCCGGCGCGGCAAGGGCGACGCGCGCCGGACCAGGGTCAGCTTCCTCTTGTTTTAAGGAACTAAACTCCTTAAAACAACTCGTCGCCTGACGTCGGCCGGTCGAGCACCACAAGCGAGACGGATTACCTCTTCGCTCTATGTCACGCTACGCAGGTATATTATATGAGTCCAGTTTAACTACGTCAACCATAAAAATATTGGATAACCGTTTCCTACTGATGGAAAGTTCAAACGAAAATTTGGAAGATGTGCTATTTTGTAAACAGTAAAACAGTGCAAAATATAGGTACATTATCGACGTCGTTCCAATGACTAATAGCGTTGTAGAGTGAAGAAGCTGTCTCTCGGTAACTCGTCCGTGGGACCGCAGTTATCACGATGTCTACATATGTGTTGCCATTGTAGCTATAATAATATAACCATTTTCGATTAGCCCATTATATACTTAATTATAAATACCTATAATTACTTGCAATTATAATTGGAAGTAGCTATATGTGATTATAATTAATAGTAGTTTACATAGAAAAAAATCGGCAACTCTATTCAGTCAATAAAATAAATATGTAGACTTTGATAAGTGCGGTACTGATATCCGACATGAGATGTTGTCAATCTGTTAAATTGCACGCAAAATATGGCGGTATTTTAATGGATTGCAGCAAAAAAAATTATTATTAAGATGGACAGTACGATATATAAAAAATGATAGTTTGAGCAGACCACTTGCGACACACAAGAATACTTAAACACTAGTTAATCTCTGCTACATCGCGATGACGCAAGCGCAAACAAAATGGCGCCGTTGGCTGTGGTTCTATAATTATTATAATCAGTAATTAGTATTGAACAGTGAAATATTTTGTAAAAATAAAATCACATTGTTTTTATTGTTTTTATATCGATGATCGAATACAGTGTTCTATATATTTAGAGTAGGTAGACATCTTGTACAAAGAGATACATACTAACCGATATTACACTCATGTCGCGAATGTTGTCTCGATATAAGCATTGTGATTAGTAAGTAATGCAAAGAGTGAAATCGTACAATAATATTATATTATTGTATAATCTAACGAAATCTTGTTACACTATGTTTAATGTTACACGTTGTTACATAAAATACTTAAGCAATTATACACTGACCTATATTTTTAATTTTCCCCTTACCTTGTAAAAAGATTCCGACACCTACAAACCTATATTGTTGTAAGAATGTAATAGACAGACGAGTCCCTCACCTGGTTTTTTGAGTTAAGCTTTGTTTTCAATCGCACCTTCCGAGATCCCCGCACCAATAATACATTTCAATGCACGTTGGCTTCCTGTGTGTTACTTTGCAGTTACCATGGCTTCTGTTTCTCTCAACATGCTACGTTTACACCATTCTACTTTAATACCACACAATATTACTCTCGCATTCGATGTTTCGCATTATTAGCCGTACCTCTTTCGACGACTACATGTAAATAAGTGTATAGATGGTGTTCTATATTGTTGCCAGTCGACCGCCGGCGCGGCGACGACCATTGCATGATTGTGAAGCGAGAACAGATACATAGATGTGTGTTGCATGTGTGTTCGTGATAATCGTAATGAATGTCGTACTTCATCTTTCCGACGGGAGGATGTTTAGTGTTAAGACGGGGGAACTTGACTCTGGTGACTGCACGTGCAGTACCCGGTCGCCCGAGGAACGCCCAGTGTTATATAGACCTCCGAACACGAACCGACGTACGCCGCCGGCGCTCCACGCACTCGGCTCTTGCATGTTCTGTGTCCTGGCTGCTGCTCTTGAACGCAATCATATCGCTCGGCATGCAGACCCATCTTCATGACAGCAAACTCCAGCATACAACTACTTTATCTGAATGACGGCAATAATTAACATATCAACGTCGTAGGTTAATCATTTACCGCTAAAACATGAAGAAACAAAATAAAATATTAGATGTTATGCTTAGTAATTAAGTGTTATTGTTATTTAGATATGGGAAATCGTGCCTAGCCATTTTTATATTACCTAAACGAATCGATGTATTGATATTTTATTTACAGCCTGTTGTTAAATGTTGTTCTTCAATGTATATTAATAAATATATGTACCCATCGATGTCAGGAAATATTGTAAAACAATAATAAAAATAAGTAAGTTTGTGTACTGTAAGACGTTTGTATATGAACACTAATACCTTTTACAGCAATAGTTATATACGTAGCTCGTTTTACGTTTTAATAAAAAAATTCGGCAGTTATCGAATTTCTCGTAACTAAACATAGCCAATAGACAGGTATTAACGACAAAATAACAGATTTTACGTATAAAATTAACTATGTATGTAACTAAGACATAGTATTAAATGTTAAATGTGTTGGCAACACCAGTGAATGATAGTAGCGCTGCCATCTAGGCGATAGTGCTGCCATCAGTTCAATAAAAATAGTTCCGCTGCATAAATAAAAGTCACTGACGTGACGAAGCCTAGCTTTGTATATATAGATACCAAGTTAATTTTGAGTACATACTTAATAAAAAATAACAAAAAATGCCGAAATTATTCGTGACATAAACTTTAATAAATTTTGATAATCAATTACATGATGTTTTAAGTTTTTAATGAACCTGCGGAAAAGAAAAAAAACAGATATTGTAATTCATATACTGATTTGAGTAACTAATGTTGCTTCGGTCAAGTTGAAGATAAAGAAATTCATGTATTTATTAATTCAAATGATGCCTTCATAAGTCATTAATAAAAGTTAATATTATCTTTATGTCGATATTTATCAGAAAACATTTATGATTATAGTCGCCGTTTAGGGTACACACGTAGGTATTTAATATGCAAAGTATTTTGCCTTTGAATAAGTTTGCATTTCGATCTTCAAATTGACAATAGATAAGAACATAAGCAAAGGAACTTAACACATGTCTGTATATTGATGTTATTATTTTTTATTATCATTATCTACTAATCACTACTAGAATGTTATATTCATATGTATGTATATATGTCTGTACATATAGTGCGTGTTGCGTCAAGGTCTGCGTAGGTCGGCTAAAATATTTCCTTATACGGTCTATATAACACTCTGTTCGTTTCTTCAATGTTATATAATCTTAAAAATTGTTGTTTACTATAAAAGCTATTAAATCCTAATCTTACTTATTGCCTTCCTAATTAATTTTGATAACTTGTTCTTAGATAATCCAGTTTCACTTTTAACTAAGTAAGTACATACTTATGTGTATTAGGCTAGTTCCTTATTAAGTTTTATAACTAACAATATTTCCATTAAGGTAAAGAGCTTGACTAAGCTTTATAATAAGAGTTGTGAATCGAAATTGTGGCCACTTAATGTTATAGACTCGATTAATGTTAGTATAAATAGCTTTGGATTTTAATCGTCAGCCTATAACGGTAAAACATTCACGTACCCTAACGCTTTCTCTTCATAAAACGTTACTAAAATCATCACACTAAAAAACTTATATATAAATGTTACAGATCAGAAGTATTTAAATATATATTTACCTGTTATGTATGGGACAAAAACTATAAGTATTACTATTGAAGTCTAAATTACTACGGTAATCATTAATATTCAAGCAGTCCTTTGTTTTATATGCTGAATTGAAGGGATTATATGCGACAGTTAAAACTTACTGAACCGATTTCTCCCACAAATCACGATATTTATGTGCATTTTGTAGAACAAGGACTGTTTGTATCTAAATGAACCTCAAAGCAATAATTACAGTTAGATATATTTATGATTCATTTTTTAAAATGTCTATTTTATTCAGATTTTTATAAAGAGTAGATTCGAAAAAGATACATTTAGAGTGAGGCCATGTGGTGACAATTTGAGTTAATCTTAATTGATTGGTAAAATTGTCGAAGAAAATATAACGTTTATTTATGTTTACAAAATATGTAAATAACATTGTTTCAACATTAGTGTTTGAAATAATTTAGTAGCATAATGAAGTAACCCTCATAGTCCCGTTCCAACATAACATATTTACGGCCACCAATTGTTGGCAACACTATCAAAAACGATAGTGCTGCCGTCAAAGCGATAGTGCAGCCGTCTAAATAATAGTGCTTCCGCCTAGGCGTAAGTATACTTTATTGGGGTGTTTGTTCAATAAATTTAAACCAAGCATCAAGTAATGCGCGAGGGTTGAATTCTACAAAAAATAATATTGTCTTATAATTAATTCTACTGTATTGTACTTAATACGATGTTACTGAAACAAATATACATTACGGGTTTGTAATAAAATACCCATGGCCCGCTCAATGCATCTTCCTAGCCTATAATACAAAAATGTACACATTTATCTTAATTAGTAGTTCGAGCTAGATTTATATTCCGCGCTAGCTTCCGCTTGCGAACAACTGTTCATAGTACAATGTGAAATCGATACAATAATACAATAGCTGTGCCATTGTGCCTCTCGTAGAATAAATTATTGAATAAATAAAGCATAAGTATCAAATGGAGCATCGTGGAGCATACTATTGTTGGAGCCTGAGCTGGTAATTAAGTATTGGAAATTATAAGTATTGTAAACAAAAGGTGACTTCCATTGCATTTATCGTTCAAGAACTGGTTAGTGTGTAAAGTTAGAGATACAGTGATTTGTGATATTACAAAATACTTATTGGGATTTAGTACAACGTCCTGTATTATTTCGAGAATGTAATGTAGTTAACTTTAGTGTGACACGAGAAGAACACCAATAAAATAGTAACTATTAATTCTAATTCATAGATTTATATTATAGACATGGCATAGTTTGGGACAGGGTTCGAGTGAAACGTGGTACATTTTGTTCTTTTCACCAGTATCTTTGAGTGACTTCTTTGTACTGCTCGTTATAATTGATATTTAAATTTTGTCTTAATTACTCCTACTAACAAATTATGTATTTTATTTTCCTATTGTAGAGTATTTTCTTGAAATATAAATGATGTTTCTTCTGTGAGTGGTAGACGGATTATGTGGCGGAATAATGAACCAAATAATATAGAATAATTTACATTTTAGTCTAAATCAATTTGTGCTACGACCAGAGGTGCGAAGTACCTTAGCTAAAGATATATTTTTATTATTTCCTTACATTATTGTATAAAATGAATGTCAACGCTGAAGGAGTATAACCCCATTAAGATTGTACTGTAAATAAGCAATTACTTTTGATAGCATATAATTCATTTATGAGACATAGATAAGCCACGTGCGCATCGTCTAATATTTTTAATCAATTTAATAATACTTTACTAAGAATAAATTTAAATGTAAATTGTATTGTCAAGAAACTGTTGTGATTGTTATATTCGAAGTTGCATTTTCATTAAAATAATTAGAGGTATATTTTCCATAGTGCTGCCAAAAATACATAGGTGTAGTGGCGTTGTTTACATAACAAAACGTTTCGAGGTTGTTCGTGAATTTATGGATTGTATTTCAATGTGGCTGACGAATGTAGATATGTGGTTAATTCGTGTACGATAGCCACCATCGCTGCCTTCGCGCGAATAATTGTCGTATCGGTAGGTGAAAAGCTTTGTGAGTGACAATTAGCTCCAGGGTTCCCGCATGTACGTGGAGATTTTTACCCAGCAGTGGGATATAAAAAGGTTTGGAACCGTCTGATAATTATTATGAACTCAACATAAAATTGTACAATAATTGATGTAGCAATCGAAAGTGGTAGTTGTGTTGGCTTGTGTACATGATTTAATACATTATCAAATAAAAGGGATTCGTATGAATATTATAGTTTCATTTGCCCAATACTTTTTACCCACCACTTTACGCTACTGAACACTCATAGCGATGAAAAGATTGATAAATAATTAATAAGTTGTGGATAGATAGATGGTAACACTCCGTCAAATGGTACAAGCCTCTAAGCGAATGTCGTGCCATCTAGGGAACAGTGCTGCCATCTGTTTTAAAACAATTTCAACCCTACCCGCAACGCAGGATACTCAAGCATATTCGATCATACATATACGGCGAAAAATTCAATTGAAAACCCAATTAACATCACCTAATCATTGTAAACCCTGTTCCTGTAGGTACGTTACCTTTTGCAAGGGTAACAAGAATAGTGCGACAGAAGCCGATATCGTAGAGCCAGGAAAGAAAACAAAAACTGTATATATTACGTATTTATTTATATTTATTCAAAGGTACAATATATTACATCGTCTGCACTTCATTGATCGCCAACGTACATCACAATCCTTCGTAATGACTAAGCAAATGATCAGTATGGTAAATCGGGTCGGAACCCTACACAAAATACAAAATTAAGCATACACTTAACATCTACGTACCTAAGTTTAACTCGGAAGTCAATACTGTGGTATAGGAATAATACAAAATAATACAAATTTCACCTTGGCATTTCGATTAAATAAAGATTATGCATATCTCATAAATAATGCGCGGCCGTTATTCAAATATTTCGATAATAAAAAAAATTACTGTAGTAATCACTAAAGAAAATATTTACAAAGAAACTTCAAGTGTCTAATGTCAGAGTAGTGTATAATAGGATTACACGTGTAACGTAAGCCGGGTTGCGCTCGCTCTGCTGACATTATTAGGATTCAGTAACGTGTCCGATAAAAGGATGCGAATAAAGTAAAGCAGGATGTAGCTGCGTCTTCCGAGAGGTCGCCGACCCGCTCGGAAGGCAGCGCCCTCTCCCGATACACTCCCATACTTATTACGAGACGCTACCGGCTAGCTAGAGCTAGAGCTAGATCCTAACTCACGACTGAACTATGAGCATACTTTAATATCACTAAGCACAATATACCGACGTATATGTCCAAAGAA
>DWTO01000331.1:0-22592 GCA_018244755.1 Jemadia pseudognetus
TTCGACCCGGGAATCGAACCCGGGACCTCCCGATCGTCAGTCGCACTTGCAACCAACACGACCAACGAGGCAGTCAAACATGTTGTTATTTTAATTTACGTTAACAACTCAGAATTGTTTTTTAACTAGCTTACAGTGTCCGGTACCCCGAGGGTTCAATTAGTGTACTTCAGTTAGGGGACAAGTAAAGCAAGATTTGGGCGACATGTTTCGGCGGTCATGGCGACCTAATTTTTTTTCGTCCTCAGGGGCCAATAAAATACAATACGATAACACGAAAACTTTGAATTAACATTACCTTTTATATTCTTGATAGTGATGATAATTTTCGAATAAACTTATTTGTAACTATTACATTTAATAACAAATTACATCATTTAGAATTATGCTTTTCATCTATCCACATATTCAACAGTATTATTATATAAGAATTCAACAAAAAAAAATTAGAGGCTTTTTATTTTCAATCAATCACATTTACGTAGTGATTAACAATTATGCCAAGAAACAGAAAAAGTTTTTTTTATAAAACGTATATGACAATTTTAAATAATTGAAAATTTAATATCCTTAAGAAAGCCGTGATTTATCAAAGCCTACTTAGGCAGCCAGTAGCCCAGCACTAATCGGCTAAGCTCGGTCGAATGATGACAACGTCCGTCTACTGCGTCCACGTGATCGATCGCCCTCTGAGATACGTAGATGGCCGGAAAAGTACCGATTTTTTGTCTGGTATACAAATTACCATTTTTAATCAATGCCTTTTTAACGTATTGGTACATAAAAGTCTAAGTCCAAACTGACTGTTCAAGAAATATTATGACATTGTACGGAGAAGTATGAGTAAGATAAAACGATATAACAACGAAATGTGTTCTAAAACAATAAAAAAATACATCTTTATTAATAATATTACGTTACTGTTGGTTCCATGAAAACTGAAAACAGTCGAATTTAGTACCTCCTCCTTTTTTGAAGTCGGTTAAAAATCACTTACAATGACAATGGATTTTCCCGTTGGTCGTGTTGGTTGCAAGCGCGACTGCCGATCGGGATGTCCTGCGTTCAAATTCCAGGTCGTTCACTATTGTATTTTTGTAATTTAGATTTTTTATAGCGGTTCGAAGTCTGGAAATGTGCACGGTATATAGCAAAAGGCTCACCACCTATTCCATAGTGGGACGTAAACGTACCTGGTGTATTGTGGGAGTGTTCTACACTCCTCTGCCTACCTCTTCGGGGATATCTAAATTAGAAAAAATCTATAGTGCCCGACCCGGGAATCGAACCCAGGGCCTCGTGATCATCAACACGACCAACGAGGCATTATTTATTAAAGCTGCTTAAAAGATTTCTCGGAATACAACAACATTTAGCTGCCATTCTCTCAACATTTGGACCACGCAATTAGAATTCCGATAACCTTTCTGGAAATTTATCTCTGAGCAAACAAGTTGTTAAAGAAATTGAAAGACGATGAAAAGGGCTGATAAAATTTTATTCGCGTCGCTATTCACTTTGATTTATTAGGGCTGTCGTTTTTGACCTTGTCAAAGGATCAACAAAGCTAGTGAAATAATACAGTTTGTTGTGAAAATTTATTTATGGCGGTATCGGGAATATTTCAAAATATTCATCCCGTATTTCCTTCAGTATCCGGTGCTTTATAGCTTAAGAGGATAAAATTGTTTGATCTCCTAAGGTCTGATTGGTTTATTGTGCGTTTGCAATATCCTTATGATCGGGTCTCTATGATGTTTGTTAATAAATGTTATCATAATCTACACTACTAGACTTAAAGGTAATTTTTAAATGTATTCCGTTTATAACCGTGTCGAGTCTAGTAGTTTTAAAAACAATCATGTTTTATTCACGATTATCCATTATCGCAGAAGTTTTGTTATTTAGTCGAAGTGTGAAACTGTGTAATTAATACAAGTAAGTATAAAGGTATATTTAAAATAAACTGAAACCAAATATGCATAAATATAAATGTATACTACATTATGACAATTAACTTCTTTGTAAGTTCATAGCATTGATTTTCAATTTGATCTGCATTACTATAAATGGAACACTGCATAGAACGAAATGAGTAAATTTCGAAGCTATTCCACTCCGAAGTTCAGTCCAGTTGGTTAAATTATATTTGCATATCTGAAAAGTTAGTCGAATGATTAGACTCGATGTATTGATGTAAATTTACTAAAAGAGACAGTCATTCCAAATATTCACATATTTTCATAGATATATTAACTTCTGTATCCGCTTTCTTTTATCGACATGACCTCCCGGCACATCTTTGTGAATATTAAAAGTCATATGTCCTACGAACAGAAATTATCAAATTTGAATACGTAAATATTACTCTTCAAAATATTTATTTATTTTATTAATCTCATATTGTTAAGTATAACGGACGAACGTTATTTAAAATGTCATATAGATGGTTACCAAACCACTATAAAAGTTCCACTTCAAACAATAGGTACTGCTCAAAAAAGTCTAATTGATATCTACATATATAAACTATTTGAATCGACGATTGGTACCTCCCAATGTGATACTAAGTATTCCAAAAATATATATAGTGATTACGGATATACACAATTATATCGACCTTGGATAGAGTTCCATATCCATTGGCATCATTTTTTTATCAGTAGAATAATTGCGAGAGCTCCATATAAATCTAATTATATATTTATGTAAATCTATTCATATACATTATCATCACCTGATGTATCAACGACAATGGACGATTAATAAGAATTTAGTGGAGTCTGGAATTAAAAATTGAAGGTCTTGTTTAGTAGCGTGTTAAAATTATTTAAAAACTCAATATACTTGAATAAAACGGGCATACGGGCCGCAATCTGATTATTCGAGTGAACTGCATTTCCGCTTCTTTAACCCGGTTTTTTACGTTATACCGCAATGCACGTAATGGAAAAACATCATAAATTCAAAACATTTAATACGATTACAAGTACATATGTAGGTATATAATAAAGCGTAGTATTGCGTACGATTTGTAACAATGAATATATTAGGCACAAACTCTTCTGCCTATTCCATAACGCCATGAATCTGCACCTTTGGAGTTCTTCAACTTAATTCTCGTTTATATATAATTTGAAACCTTACAACTCTTAATACCTAGTAGTACCTAAGACAATATAATAATATAGTAATTTACATAATAAAAGAAATATGAATATTTTTATAATCGTTTTACAGGTACTATTTTCTCTTGAAACACAATTTTAAAACTTGAAAATGAGCGCACCTCAAGCTTGCCAATTCCAGGGCAAACTTTATATCCGAATATACATAAATCCGGACCTCTCGTGAACTTTGACTAACGAAAATGGTCTAGGACATTGCAGATAAGCACTGAGATTAGCATGAGGTCGTGTCATCGACTAGAGACAAGAGTTAGTACATACATATCTTCACGCCAGCTCCTTTGCGGGGTAGGCAGAAAGCATAGAGTGCAAAATATCACTATTCTTACAAACCTGTCGTGCTACTTTCTCCTTCTTCTTCTTGCTAGTCCTGGTTACATATATGTATATCCGTGTTTTATTACACGCATGTAAAACATAGGTAATGTTTAGTCAAAAAAAACCGGTTAATGTAAAAAAATTACTGCATTACAATATATCAGGTTTGTAACGTATAGATAAGTGTGTAATTATCTGTACGTTCATGTGTGTGTATGTACATATTATACTGAATCACCCAACATCATCGAGATATTCACCCACCTTATATATAAGGTACGCCCGAAATCTAACCGCAAAAACCTCATCCCCGAATTGAACGTGCTCATTCACACATCCAGTACCATTTTTATAGCTCTGTGTAAGTTATGAGCTGGGACTTCTCACGAACTTTGACAAACGGAATGGTCTAGCCCATTGTAAAGTATAATCGCGACGAATCGGACGGATTCAGGTCAGTAGTAGTCGACTAAGGAGCAAGTCTGCTTTATTATTTAACACCATTTCTTATATTACCCTGTAATATGGTAATCATGTAGCTTGTACTTTGTAAAATTCAGTTTTACTGATAAAAGCATTTGTATTTTGTTGCTTTCGAAGTAGAAATGTTAGTTGTTGAATAAAAGCATGCTAATATGTATAATCCATCGTCCATAACCTTTGATTTTTGTGATCGTGGTTGTGGTAGCGGTAGTGGTGGTGATAGCGGTGATGGTGGTGGTGGTTTTGGTGGTGATGACAAGGTAACATTACTATTTGCATATCTGTTTCTCCAGTGTTCTCTACGCTTGTACATTAAACCAAAATTTAACCAACAGTAATTACTCAGTGCATCAAACGCGACGCATGTTCAAATAAAAACATTTAATCCATTAGTGTTTGTGAGTGTCTCATGTTGAATAATCAGAAACGCGTGTCGTTTTAACATCTTGCTAGGTTTTAACATCAAACGTACTAGCAGCCTCAAGTATGTTTGTTGCCCCTTTCACTTTTAAGACTTATTTTTTATACATATTTTTTAATCGATATCTGTCTTAATTTGTTTGTAAGTCTTGTACGGTGTGTTACAGGTAATCAATCATTAAGTTTCATCACAAGAGTTTATAATTCTGTCTGTTTAATTTGTGTCCATGTATTATTCAACTTACGAATATTCCACTAACCCTTGCAAATTGAAATCGGTGAGAAGCTTAAATCGTAAGCTCCTTTTAATTACCCTTCCATGAATTTCTTAAAGTAAATAAAATAGCATATATTATAGCCGCGGTAACTTCGAGATTGTGCTTTATGGGAAACATTGTAACCGTAACAAAATACAACGTAAGCGAATAGTTACTTACTGATTTAATTGGCATGTGGGTCCATAGGTTAGTGAGGATGACTGCCAATTTGTAGCTTATAGGTTCGATTCCCAACAATAAAAGATTATTACTTGTGTTGTTTTCGTGACTTGTTCCTTCTAAAATGGAAAAATATGTGTGTAGTTGATTTTGTAAAAAAAATTGGTAACTCCTTCTGAAAACCTAACTCTCCTTAGCATCAATAGTTGTGTTTGACGTGCTTGCTTGTTAAAGATAATAAATATGAGCAGACCTGTATTTGCCCTTAAGGGTTAAAATAAATCTACGCGATCTAATCGTTGGTACATGGTATAGATTACGTTATGGCTGACTATTGGTTGGTTCGATGGTCGATTGTCCCCGTGTCGGGTACTTATTGTTGGACCTAACCTAAAATATCGAGTGATAGCTCCTCCGAGCTATCACTCGATATTTTAGGTTCTCCAGCCATCCATTCATAGGTATCCAGTCTCCACTGGATTTGTGACTTGTGTATGGCAATGGAGTCACCAACTGTGCCATGATGGGATGTAAACGTAACTGATAAAACGTTGGAGAGTACCTACTAGAATCCCCTGCCTACCTCTTCAGAGATTACAAGGGAGATGTTACTCTTTTGAAGTGATGTTATTATATTCTTCATTTACATTTTAGTGAATACTCGAGTTTTTGTATACTAGAAACGGCATCTACATAGCTAAATCATTTAAGTTTAATTCTCATAGTCTAGGTAGTAGATATAACTTGCTGGTGTTGAAGCGCACTGAGTCTCTATAAACAGTAGATATACGAGTATTTAGGACAGTGAAATTTGGATTACGGCCAGATAACCGACTTTACGTTTAGATACCATTAGGAACCACCTATCCCATAGAGGGACTTAACGTAACTGGTGAAACGTGGGAGTGTACTACACTACTCTGCCTGCCTCTTCGGGGATTACAGGCGTGATATTAAACCATCTGTCTTCTATCATTCACAGTTCATTTACTTATGAGTATAAGTTTCACCGCACAATCGTGCATACATTAGCAAGTTGAACCGCATTACCGAATCTCAGTCACTAATAAATAACAAAACGCGTGCAGCCCACATATGACCTAGCCAGTAAATTTATCGATAGCTATTCTATTCACGATAGCACATCGCATAGTCCTTACGGCAATCGACATAAAGCTAAAAATTGACCGATTAACGAGCGATAGTGAAATGCAACGTTTACACAATAGGGTGCGATCGTTCTTTACGGTGACGATCTACGCTTAGATTTATCTGACGCCTTTGGTAATGAAAAATGTAATATTATATGTATTAGTGATTTCGGACATGGGCAAGTGCTATCGATGGTAATGCCGCATCTGTGACAATCGTTGTATGTTTTTTTACCTTCGTGACTCTACTCCCCAAAAACAGAGGAGTGTACTTGCATGATTCTATTAATATTATGCAAAAATACCTCCGATTTTACAACTTCATGTCGAAAAGGCTGAAAGGATTCTGATGAAATTCAATATGAGGATAGATGGAGAATCGAGAAAAGGCAGGCTAGTTATGATACACTTAAGTATACATGGAGCTTGTAAAATAGTGAAATTAAGAAAGAGTGCTTGAAAATACTTTAGACTTGAATATGAAACAATTGTAGGCTGTACACAATAAACACTTAGTTACAGGTAACATTAGCTTCATTTTATCAGATTTTGGTCGCAACAGTTTCTGTGTTCCAATAAAAAAGCTCACATAAATTGTATACCTAGCTTACCGTGAATCAAAACGTATTGTCGGAAAATTCACGGACTTTTGCATTGTTTGCAATATCATTGTAAGAAACAGGCAGCCCAGTACTCTTTAGAAGTCGCCTGAATAAGTCTGTATAGCTCTCAAAACGATGTCTGTATTCATTGAGCCAGAAATACGCAGAGCTACAACATTCATTACTAGATGCTAATTGGAATAACAAAAAGAAAAATAAGGACGTATATTGACTGGTGTAACTTGGAAGTGTACTGTTATCCTTTGTACCTACTTCTTAGGAGATTATAGGCGTGATGTCAAGTAAAATAACATAGCATTCATTCCGGAAATACATAACATAATATTCATGAAACAATGCACAGCCCGCATGGGTAGCGTGGTCTTTACGGATATAATCGCTCAGAGGAGGGGTATGTCCAGCTGTGGACTACAATATGCTGATGATTATAGCGATGATGATTATGGTGATGGTGATGATGATGGCGATGATGATGATGAAATGCATAAAGGCTAAATAATATCAACACGTGTTCACAGGCTTCGTTTAACTTTTCATGG
This sequence comes from Jemadia pseudognetus, assembly GCA_018244755.1. NCBI lineage: Eukaryota > Metazoa > Arthropoda > Insecta > Lepidoptera > Hesperiidae > Jemadia > Jemadia pseudognetus. The sequence continues at coordinate 7,160 of DWTO01000331.1, forward strand.
ATGTAGCTCTAAACTCTAGTATCCTTTAGAGCTATATCATCGAAGGTCACCTGGAACAAGTATACAATTATTCTGATCTTCGTCTATCCGGGATCACAAAATCATGAACGACCAAAGCAACAACTGCCCTCAAATTTACCATATCAATACATAGAATCGTATTCGTATATCAAAGTATACAGCGCCCAACAAACAGATAATGGCAAGCAGTAAATCCCGAAGACAATTCTAAACTCTAATGGACAGTCCAAATTACCTTTAAGTAGATTTAAAGAACATTAAGACGCTAAGTGACGACCTCCTCAGCGTTGTTTGGGAGTTGACAAAGTTTTATGGCAAAATAAGTTGTATAAATTGTATAACGTTATGGGAATAAAGTGTTTATATAAAAATTTTCTTTTACGGTATTCTGTTGCTGAACACACATTTGCGTTCAAATAAGATATGCAACTCCGCCAGCAACTCCATGGTAAGAATTATTAAGTAAATACCTATGAGGATATACCACACACGACCATCTGATTCCAATGTCTGCTTTTAATTATTTACACTAAAATAGTAATATAGAGAAATAATGCTCTCTCTCTCTGAGAAATATGCTCTCAGTTACTAATAGCGATCAAATCGTTTCAGTAGAACAGTTAATTTGTAGTAGTCCTGTCAAACTATATATTATTTATTGACCTGATAAAATGAATCCCCTACTCAACCCTTAAAATAAAGGTAACTCTTCAACTAAAACAGCATAAGTATCTACTTACAACCAGAAACTATGTATATCCAACCGACGCTACAGAAAATAAACTATTGTAACAACAAGAAATCGTTCAAAATTTCCAAACCAGTGATTTACACTAATTAATTAGATTAGCTGTCGAGTACTCGAAAACGAATAGAAAGAACATAAAACAATTAATATTCAAGAGGCGATATTCAATTAGCGCATCAATTATTCAAAGGGATAAGTTATTGGGGATGCGACTGTGAATATTGAACGGTCGGACGGGTTTATAACGAAAATTTCATAAGGTTCTTTTTTGAAAATGATATAATTGTGACCGATAATACTCGCAATTGATTTATTGAAAACAATAATATGCATGATTATATTATGTAAGCTAATGTATTGTTTTTGGGATTAGAATACCAGAATGAAAAGAAAGAAGGTAATATAAAGAGTTGTGAAGTAAGAAACGGAGAAAACTTTATTACCAATGTTATAGATATAGAGATACGTATGAAGATGATAGCAATCTTTTTACACTAGATACTAGTACACAAGATCACCAGAGACCCAGACCCAGAAAGACCCAGAAGACCCAGTTCGATTCATCAGGAACATACCATACAATATGGCTTAACGGAAAAGAATTGTCTGCACATACCATCATTATGTTTACGAAATGATTGTATATGCAGTACGTATTACGAGTAATGATCAAATGGAAACTTGAATCGATTTTCCCACAATGTACTAAAAAAGTACATAGATATCTAGAATGTAAGTCAGAAATGGTATATATACAGAATTTTTCTAGTTTATTGATGATTTAGTAAAATATAACCTGTGGAGAATGGCTAAGTCTCCTAATAACAAACTTCCAAATAAGTAGAGAAAATTTAGGCTCGTTCGTGAGGCTTGTGGACTTGTTGTGTTTTATACCAAACCAAATATTAAAGTTAATTACATTACCAAGTTACTTTATATGTATGTATATAACAAGTTTTAGTCACAACGTTTATCCAAGGCGCATGTGAGTGATATGACGTTATAATATCTTAAATCTTCTTAAACAATCTCACTAACCCGAATGAAGAGACATGTCCGCAGTTCTGTCCGGTTCAGCCAAGACAGTACTATACAGGTGGTAATTTCACTAACCGACTGGAAGTTTAATTTAGGCGGAAAGGAATCAGCCACTTAAAGTTGGCGATAAAAACTATAATTACCCTAATTATGCTATAGAGTGTCGATGAAATTGGTAAAAACACGATGACTTGTGATACCGCGATCTGCTAACGTATTGAGATAGTCACGAACTATTTAATAGTAAAAATACTAATATATCTCTGGCACATGCAGTCCATACTGCTGTATATATTCAATCCCAGACAGTCATGAAATCTTCTAACGTTACTTAAATAAACTTTGTCATACCCGCGACAGCGGGCTATAAGAACGCATCTTTGAGTATATTGCGTATAGAAATAGAAACAAAAAATTAAAAAACGTTCCGAATGCTTTTAATAAAGCGATGAAGTAGGTTATCTTTAAAGATAATAATATACGTAAGTATTTACTTATAGATGGCCGTGTGAAGAGATATCCGGAGATATTATAATTATTATTACTGCTATTGTTATTACTATGTTCACGCAAATTGAAATTCCTTAAGATCCCAACTTCCCCACTTTGCCACAAATCGCGTTGTTTATTAAGTCCCCGAATATCAAAGGTCAGCGCTTCTTAGTGGAGTTATTATATTTGTTTCACTTTATAACTTTATCTTACAAGTTGGTAATTTACAAATACCTTAGTAAATTTATTTATTAACCACGACATTGTTTCCGCGGAAGTGTAAATAAATTTCACGCCACCTTTCATATATTAATGTTATGTACAGTGTACAGTTGCAGTTTGAACCATCTTCAAATAGTTTTAATACGATACATGCAGCGGGTTTGTTGTAAAAAGTGACAAATAATATACCTATTCTCGTGTTTTTATTTATTTTATTAATTTAACTTTATTTTATTAACACAGACCTCTATGATTCTACTATTGTACTCGTATATAAGAGCACATACATATAAAAGTAACATCACGCCTATAATCCCCCAAGGGAAGGCTGAGAAATGTATACATCTCTCGAAATACGTTATAGAGCACACAATGACAAATTATTCATTTAGAATTTATGGAATTCAAAGCAATAAATTGAGATATTGTTATCGGGAAATGACGATACCGACATTTCAATACGGAAAACCGACCTCAAGGCCCTTTAACTAGTCTTAGATCCAGTAGTTGGTGAGCTTGATTACAGTACCTTGCATTGTAGGTTCGATTTCCATCCAAAAAAATAAGTGCGTAATGTTTAATGCACTATAGTTAATATCATGCATGAATTAACCAGTATAAGTGTGAATTTCGAAATATTGACGTACAGATTGTCAGCATTCTGCTAACTTCAGTATAGGCACTGTTTAGTTTTGAATCAAATGGCTATACGTAAATATATTAAGTTATTATTGTCAATGTTACAGTCGAGTAAAAATAAAACATACATAAGTTTAACAAGCTCATTACATCATCAGACTAAGTCCACTACTGAAATAGGCATCTCATGAACGGCTTTCGCTCACGATAGCCTTTTCGCACAGCCGACAATGCAGCCCACACGCGGTCAGAGCATTTATCTGTGCCTAGGCAGGCCGCGCCATACCGCGATCTATGTGCAAAATAAATTTATTTGAATAAAAATAGCGTCACAAAGTTTAAACCAATTAACGCCCTTTCAGCCCCAAATATCAAGACGTTACGATGAAAGAAATGTTAACAAAAGCGAACGTCGAAATTAATTCATCATTGCGCTGCAACAATTTAGTTGCTAATAACGTTATGAATTGGATCGTCGTGAATAGAGCACCGTGAATAGCCAGCGCGGATCATCCATCAGCGCCCGACAACAGACGAGACGTTTTGTTCGATACATGTTTTGGTTCGATAAAAAATGATTTCCTAGAGAAAAATAATCACTATACGTGCGGTTGGTTAAATAAAATACGATTACGAAGTATAAATAATGTCACACTGCACGTGTTTTTTGGTTGAGTGAAAAATTGTTACGGAATAAACACTTTGTGCCAATGTGCGGTTTTGGTTAAAATAAAATAATTTTCGTAGTAAAATTGGTACCACAAACATTTTGTTTTGGATTCTATAAAAAAGAAATGTTCGTATAATGTATTATGTAAAAATAATTACAGAACTATCTGTAGTACCTATATGCACACGGGTATAAAAAAAACAATACTCAGAATGCACTTAAGCATATAATTACATCGTAAAGGTTTATTTAACAGGATTTTTCTAAAAGCCATTCTTAGTTGACATCCCCGTAATTAAATGAAATCTAGCTGCCAAATTTAAAACTTCTGAGTTTTACAACTTCAGAGACATCACACAAAAACACATGATATCGTTTTTACAATTTTATCTGAGGTTATTATAAAATAAATAATATAACATATTTTTTCAAGAAATACTGCTTAATATCGGAAAAATAACAGGAGATATAGTACTTAAGGTTAAATGTTTAAATTAATAGTGATTAAGTAGTAATTTAGAATTACAATATCTAAATAATTAATTTCCGTAGCGTAAAACATACACTACTCCAATAATATCATATACAATGACAATCAAAAGCTAAAATGATTGAATTAAACGTAAGTTGATTTTCACTAATTACCATTTCGCTAAACCGTCCTGCGGGAGTTGAAAGTCTTGTGTTTCCCCAAATCTTGTTCATTTTGGTAGGTAGGTATACATACACATAATTTTTGTATTAATAAATTAAGTTATTTCTCTATATTTTAAATAATCGGTACAATTTGAAGTTATTAAAGTTAATATTAGTAGGAAAACGTGAGACATTAATAAACATAGAAACGCAATATCATATTCAATAAAAGAAATTCAATATCAAATACTTCCGACCCGAGGTAACCGCAAGCTAATTAATCCTCCATATATGTATGTATGTAAACAACTGTTTAAATCAAATTGTACATTTACTTAGATTTAATATTGGATACAGACGTTAATCGGGGATTAAATTCATCATCATCTTAATTGTAAACTTTACTCCTTTTAAAATACGTCCCTTTTAGCGCCTTTCATTCTGTTCTAGGCTCTGTATGTCCAAAGTCGTTGAGCCCCAAATGTTTGTATTCACTACGGTCCTATAAGTGGACTCATATGTTACTCGAGCTATATAATGCTCAATACATTATTATAAATGGTTATACATACATACCATAATAAATAAATAAAATAATTACACATTATCAATCTGCTCTGGTAATACGATGAAAAACTGTGTATTCATATTTGGTTATTTTTCGGCAATAAATCTTTAAATCCAAACACAATTAGCCCGCTAGATTTAATATTTCAATATAACAAGTGCCGAAACTAACATTATTAAAACGCTTATCGAACGTACCGCTAAAGCCCTGAAGACGGTCCGTGAATTTATTAATAGTGAATTAAAATTGTTAACAATGTATATCGGCGTTAAATTTTCGATACGCTAACAAATTGAGGTATCAAGAAGGGTCGGAGGTCGATTGTTTTGTTGTGAAACTCATAAATGACCTGAAAACGAAATCCTTACCTCACCCCCAACGGTCCCATTAAGCGGGCCTAATTAAAATTAAGAGCTATAAACGGTATTGTATAATATTTGTTTTGAGTGAAAGTAGATTAAAATGGATATTTTATTGGAATATAATAGATTTCTTTGGCGTCTTTGTACGTTTGTTTTGTTAACTTTAAAATCATATAATCAACACATCGGATGCGATTCACGAACACTTTTTATTGTGCCATTACATCAATACGCATATAAACTTATACGCATATATCTTTTTAAATAAGTGCGTGTGTATACACATTTACACCTATCGCTAAAACGGGAGTCTTAATATGTCTTGATTGAAATGACGTTGCTAATTATCAAGGCGTATCTATCACAGCCGCCACTCAATAGCGTCGGTCGGCAAGATGCTCGAAGCGCGCCACTCAGCCACGCCACTCAAAAATAATTAAGAATTCGTTCGCCCCATCATTTCAACCTAACGCCCAGTTTTCCTACCGCTTCTATCTGCCACGAATACTTGAGCGTGTATATTTTGCTAAGTGACATTCCAGTGCGTAATCTGTTTACGTTACATGAAATTGTTACGCTGCTAAAATACTTGTGGTGTATTTTTTTAGTAAATTAATATATTAGCGTCTCAATGAATTTTAGATTCGTATACTAGCTAAAGTGAAAATAATTTAAAATTTGTTCGCGTTGTTATACTAATTATGTTGCTGTAATAAAACTTAATGGTAATCATTTCTAGGCAGTAGTAATTCAAAATAGGATGCAGCATTGAGTATCAGTTCTAGATGGTAAACAGTTGTAATATTTGAATTTTTGTGTTAAGTAATCATGAAAATCAAATGGCCATAGTCTTCTGAAATATACAATAGGCAAATCTGATACGCAATTTTTCAAAGAGATTTTGTGGACTTTAAAAATCTTTCTTCCACAAGTCTCTCGTTTAAAAAGTACAACAGAAAATTCTTACGGTATTTACATTCCCGCTACAGTCTAGCAAAACTTCTGCCTAATGATCAAAACGGACTTAAGTTTTGTGAGTACAATGACCTCGAAGAACACAAAAGAGTCTTCCTGTTTAATTTTATTAAAGTACAAAGTCTCTTTCAAGAAAAAGGTCCCTTAATTTAGACACAGATCGTTTAAATATGCCTTTCCTTTTAGCTCAACTAAGATCAATTTGAGCCATGTCAACAGTACAGTATCTACATCTTCTAAGCTTTAGGAACTCTTCAATGCTATGGAAATATTTACGCCCTAAAGTATTTCCATAGCATTGAAGAGTCTTAAGAAACTCTGTAAAGTCCACCTAGGAGCGAACAGAAAACTATGACCACTGACCATAAAGAAACTGAAATGAATTGTTTAGTGGCAATAGACTCCGAACCACTACTAGATAATATAAGTTATACAATCCAACAGTGCCTGACCCAGGATAAGAACCAAGGAAATCTCGATCGGCAGTCGCCCTTGCAATCAAATACTTGCAACGAAGCAGGCATATTAAAAATACTTCAAAATTTGGAACACAGTCGCTTTTGTAATGGGCGTAAATGAGACCCCAAAAATAAACGATATATTCATATCTCTATCATTACGGAACATTAATCCAATCCTTAGTTTCACTAGGTTACAATTTTTACTTTACGCAATATTAATTGATATTTACATCTATTAGCACAGTGCTGTAACTTGGATAAAATCGATACGGATATGAATGAACAATACGAGAGTAAATTTTCGTTAACTTGCAACTGACATTGACAAACTGCCTCCACTAATCCCGATGGATAGTGCCTGTAATTAATTAAACGTATTGACTGGCATATTATGAATGATTTGCTAGTTTACACTTTGTGCATTATTACTTGAGAGCGTTGATAAACATCGTATTGTTCAGTGGCTGTTTCTCTCAAGATGGCGGTGCGTTTGGGTCAACTTCAAAATTTATTTTATTGTAATTTCTAAAATGCATGTTGTTCTAACAATTTTGTATCTTTTATATATTCAGAGCCTTTGACTGCCTTGTCGGTCATTGGACCTTGTAGGCAGTTACGCTTGTAACCATTGGGTTACAAGCGCAACTGCTGATTGAGAGGTTCTGGATTCAGATCCCGGGTCGGGGACTATTGGATATCTCTACGTAGAATTTCTGGCTGAAATTTCTAGTAGTGGCATGGATTCTGGTTTTGTGTCCAGTGTATGGCTCACCCCTATTCCATAATAAGACATCAACATTACTGGTGAACCGCGAGAGTGTACTACGAGTACACACCTCTGTCTACCTCTTCGGGGATTACAGGCATGATGTTATGTTATTGCAGCCTTTTAAAAAAAAATCATTTTCATAATCAATCATTTTTATTTTTTACACACAATCCCTGAAACCACGGAATGGTTTTTAAACGGTTAATTCGGCCTCATATTTAATAACACCAACACTATTTGACCATTCAACATTAATATTACATGCATCATTTTTCATTGACAAAGTTTTTATGCTGTCACGAAAATTCTGTATGATAATAAACAGACCACTGATACAACACACTTCAATTACTCGATACATTCCTTGCAGGATTCGATTCATTCAGGACGATATGAACAAATCCGCGCGGGAATCAACCTTCATAACTCAGTTCAAGGTCGTAGTCTCTAGAAGTCACTTATCTACTAATCATTACCACTTGACTGTTTGTAATAGAACATAAACTGTCTTCCAACACAACATCGACTGGGGTGATATACATACGATACGTCGATACCAACGAACTACGTCCGTTCACATGCAGTTGTCTGAGCGTAAAATTTATGCGGACAGCGTACGCTATGCAGCGGGAATGATGGTTAATCTATTGTCCATGTGCGATTAAAAGCCTACGACAGCAAAGTGTAGAATCGCTATGCTATTGCATTTGAAACAAAAAACTATAAAAGATTCGGCATATTTATGTAAGCTTTGCGTTATTATCGTATTGATGTACTAGAGTATTAGAAATATTAAACGCAATAAAGCTTTTTAACATTTTTGATGTTACTTTATATACAAAATTAATTTCACCCACATTTCAGTATATTCTCACATTTTATCTAAATTTTTAACACGTCACGTAAGCAGGATGTAGCCATATTGATTCATTTTAATTTGACCACGTACATACATATGTATTTATTGATTCTAAATTAACTAATGTTATTCACAGTGCAATCCCTTAAATTATATTAGCAATGAGTACTAACTGAACTTAAAATTAATTAAACTAATTGACATTAACAATCCTTGGTGCGGAGTCTGGATTATGAACTGTGTATGGTAATAGACTCACCACCTATTCCATAGTGGGAGCTAAACGTAACTGATGAATCGTGGGAGCGTACTACACTCCTCTGCCTACCTCTTCAAGAACAACAGGCGTGATGTTAGGTGTTCTTACAAATCTATTCGTGGTAACTTGCAGATATCCAATGCCTCCTACTTTTCTAAATTCAAAATTATTACAATATTTGTTATTCAATTATTGTAATTGTATCCATCCGACATAAAAATATATCAAGACATTTTCTTACCTACCAATAAATAAACTTTTCTTTACCTACATGTTACATTACGTATAGTACGATGCCTAATTACTGACGTTCAAGATTTTCTGATGAATCGGACATCGGAAATTGAAGAGCACGCGCCCACAGCGACAAGAGCGAGGAATTGTAAAATTAATGGCGTAATTACAGAGTATCGTACCGCGCCCTGTTAGGGACGCGATGATTTACGGCGACGCGTAAATTGGTACTGCTCGCTTCGGAAAAGCTGATGTCTTTGTCAAGACAAGGCCTTTAAACGTTGCCATTTTAATGCCCAATAAAAATATGATCGATGATGTTTTTGTAACAAAATTAATTGCTTTTAGCGTCACATTGCAACAAATTGTCTTTTTTGTGGCATTAACGAACAGAACGCTATATAATATTTCATTTCTTTGTTGAAAGCAAACGCACTACACATTCACATAACACTGATGACGTCACGAAGATCGTCCTTACTTCTGTGATGCGATCAAACAGATGTACATGGGTGATCCTCAGCGCGGCTCGCTTCAGTTGGTTCGCTTGAAAAGGAAACTCGAAGCTGAGTGTAACACGATTATGAGCGCACATGTAATTACCGTGATGTGTTATATACGTTGTAAAGGCTTTTAAAGGCTTTTAGAGCAGTTCAAAAACTTTCTACGGACGTTTTGTTCGCTAACATGTCTTTACCTTGCCACTGGGGTAAGCTGACTAGGCGTACCCCATTAAAATGGAACAAATATACTAACACACTTAAATCATAAGAGTGCAATTAGACGTAAAATACGCACCTACCTATTGCGGTGTTTATTACCCTCTGTCTCTGTCTTACATGTTTATATTAATGCTGTCAGGGCATCATAATTTTCTTCTTCGTTCTCAACTTTAATATTCACACATCATATAACGCGACACCTGTATTTACCCCAAGGAGTACACATATGTGTATATCACGCTCGCAGGAGTCCAGGTGAATCCCCTTATATGGCGTGTGCTTATTGTCATATACCGGGCACAAAACTAGGCTCCGAAATACGGTAAAAATCTTATAATATAATAATCTTACAAACCTGATGATCGAACCCAGGGCTTCTCGATCAACAGACGCTCTTGCAACCACCCGACAGACGATTCAGGGTTCCATTTTATAGGCGAGTATTAAATTGTCGAGACAATTACGAGAATCCCAACATTATGTTTGTTTCGCTACACGTGCGCTTCGTCATGAGTAATCAAAATTACACACATCCTCGGTTACATAAATACTACGATTTCTATGAAGTTAAGTGGCACGGTTTGCTTCTGACGACAAGTGGTAGTTTGATTTCGTATAAATACATTCGCAATAGTTCTTTCTGACTGATGCTAGGTGGAACGTCGGACTATTATGATACATAGAGATATCTACTGCAATACACTTTGATAATTATGATAGGTTTGCCATAGTACTATGCAAATTCATGACCTACATAAATAAAATTTCTATAACTAAATAAAAATGAGGCACTGCCTACTGGTGTAAAGCACGTAACTGCAGTATGTTCAATATTGAAAACACCTGGAAATATTTCTCTCATAAAATGTCTTAATACTTTGATAATGAGATTACTTAATATTTTGATACTGAAAATCAATATTTGCATTTAATAAAATATAAAGTTAAAAGCTGGAAAGATGTTTTCACAAGCGAAGCCTGAATAAAATGCTCCATTACTTCAACATGTTTAGAATACTAACTAAATATATTTAAACGAGTACCTTAACGCGTTTAGAACACCACGTGAACGTAGTTAGAACTTGTTTGAACACAGAATAAAATTACGTGGTACTACCAAAATTAGAGAGTTCCCTTTAATGGAAATTCGAAACATTAAACTCGATGATTGTTCCTAACTAGAACATTAAATTGAATGTCTGACGTAGCGAATTTCAAAATAGTAAAAAATTGTCACAGCTTCAAACAAAACACATTCAGAGAGCTCCGTCGCGTATAATTTTCGATGTCCAAAATTCGCACGTGGAACTTTTTCGCGTTGAGCATTAAACTTTGTACACTGAATAATTTGAGTTAGCTCATTTAATTTCCACTTTTATTTCGAGATCATGAATAACTTGTTCGTTTCTGTTAGAATATAAATCCGATATATAATTTATACAATATAAGTTTCCATTAAGCATGTTCGTCCAGTTACTGACGCTGATTTTGAGCCGCTAGTTGAGGGTTCTATAACCAGATAGGACAAATGTCTCAGGAATTTAATAACAAAGAGCAACTCCCATGTTACTTAACTCAAAGCGAATACTACTGCGTCAATGTTACATGGGATTCGTTATTCAATTAGTCACCAAACTATTGTGCTGTTTAATTTACAGAGCATACTCAGAAAATTCCTGTTTATTACTGTTAGTACCAGATCCTCCCCATATTTGGTGCACCAAAGGAATTTAATTCCCGGACACCGTTCTTGATTCCCAACTCATAGCAACATCGTCTTGTGAGAAACATATGGTGAGCCTTGTATGATAAAGGTATAGAAAACTTAAAGAAATAATACTAGCTGGAGAGAAAATTTAAGTAATTGACGAAAAACTATGTTATATTCTCCAAATTAAATAATATTAAATATTATATTATGTTACATTCTACTAATATCTAGTTTACTATAAGTCTATAGGTATGAAATTTTAGATATTTCCTGTGGATTAAAATGCGAATCGCGTTAGTAAAGAATCCAGATGCTACCTGCAATTATAGGATTTTTCTCTTCAACTCCACGCCTTATATCTTGCACTAGCAAAGTTTAATTCCAGAATTCTTTTACCGCTTAGTGCAATTTTATGCGCTTCGCTTGTAAGCGAAAGCTTAAGATTATTACTGGCGTAATAAACTTTCTTTGTAAACATTTTTATTTATAAATATTTAAGGAAGACATCACCTTTTATGTATTTAAATTATTATTAGATTAGATGTCATTGAACCAACAATGATTTTATATAGCAATCTTGTTATCACATCGATATCTACCAAATTCTATCGGATGCACGAAAATTGTGATTCATTCTAGAAGGAATTTGACGGTTTCTTAATACGCTCGGTTTCTGTCGCTGACATATTCCGCACGCTGTTGTGTCAATGATAGGACGTTACAGAAGGAGAGGAGTTATTGACCTTTTGACAATGAAAGCTTGAATATGAAAAGTATTTTTAATAAATATTTCTTTAAACTATCGATAAATAAACGAATGAAGCAGATGTAAATGCATTTAAATTTCAGTTTTCCTTTAATTTGACCCGTCACTTTACAAGGGACGATTACCAGGCATCTGGTTCAGAAGCAATTTTAAACGAAAAAACTGTAAACAATGAACAGCGCAACGAAACTGTACACTGTAATATATGGACTTATTATGAAAATGACATTAATGCCAGCGTATTGTCATCTCTTTATCACACGCGGTGCGTGCACAGATACAAGTCCCCTCTGCCTTGTAATAACACACTCACTCATCGCAATGCTTCGCCAGCAATAACTGTCACCTGTTAGTACCTACCTACTGTGGGTGGGTAGTCCGAAACATCTTTAAACTCTGGGATTAAGTAAAAAATGCTTCTATTCCGAAAGCCAGGATATATTGCAAAATATATTAATATATAAAATACTTATTATCAGTTCCTTTGCAAGGTAGGCAGAGAACATTGAGTGGCAATATCAATCTTTACCGACTTTGACCTGATTGTTCTTACCATCAACAAATTATCATGAATTAATAACCAATCGCGATCTTAAAAAAATAATCGTTAATTGAAAGCATTTTTTTTATTACTTACATAATATTATATCAATTAAAATAAATACGCCATTTTAATCAGGGGACAAATGTTTTAAAAACATCCGTTGCACGAAATAACCTCACGGATCCGTGAGACACAAATTGAATTCCAAGACGTTCTGTTCCCACTCAAAGCGCTTGTTTGCGTCGTCTCGCGACACACGCTTGCGGCGGCAAAGGAACACCGCGGCAGCAGATGGGTTATTGTTCTTTCGACATCGCAGAACCGACAACTTATTTATCCGAGAATATTATATGTAGGACTTTTGAGAAATGGAGGGTGTGGTGTGAATATGTTAAAATTTATTGCTAAGTTAAGGAACGCTGAACGAGTCGGGTAGGTATAACGAATAATGTGATGTTAGAACTCTTCGAGATACGATTGCCAATTGATAGTTTCTGAATCTATTTCTGTAATGGCTACTCTTTTGTACTATAATATGGACATGCCTAAGGATATAAAACAATATATTTAATTACCTGTCTGTATTAATTAGTCCTTATTTATCTAAGCCATATATATTTTGTATATGTGCTGGTGTTAAAATATCCAACTTAGTAAATAAAATGTAAAATTCGCTCTAAATTTAAACTCGGTATCAGTTTGAATAATCACTCAAAGCGTACGGCGATAAATTGGACGCATTTTCGAACATTGATAAATGCTTCAATGCAGATTCAGCAGGAGTTAGCTTAATTAAATCGGGTATTAATAAAATTACAGGGGAAGTTTTTCGGTAAGTATATCATCCAAATATATTTATCGTTGCGGCTTTATTGCCTCTTTTTCAATGTTGTACTTTAAATCGTTATACCAGAAATTTTAACTTTATTGTTATAAGTAACATCAAAATTTCCGTCATTGCGTGCACTTTTGACAATTCATGCTTCCATCATCCTTCGTAGCTCAACCACTGGAGATAGTCCTAATCCTATTCAAGTCAGAGCTTCTTCTATTGGTAAATTTTATGGCTATTAAATGGTATGGTAATTTAATGGTATTTTGTTATTGGTAAAACTACATAGGTACTTCCACGATTTATAGTTCCTCGTAAACGTCATCTAATCCTCATAACGTAATCTAGATTGATTTTAGTTAGATGACGCTCATTTAGTTTACTTATTAAGAATTACTGCCTGTTGTTGGTTGCAAGCGTAACTGCCGATCGGGAGGTTCGCAGTTCAAATCCCGGGTCGAGACTGAACCCAAGATATTTATGGATTGTTTTTTTTTTAATTCAGATTGTCTAGTAGTGGCTTGAAGTCTGGAAATGTACCCGGTATATGGCAATAGGCTCACCACCTATTCCATAGTGGGACCGTAAACGTAACTGGTGAAACATATAAATGTACTACATATCTCTGCGTAGGCAGAGATATGTAATCCCCGAAGAGGTAGCTTTTCGGGGATTACAGGCGTGAAGTTACGTTACGTTATACTAACCATTACATTCCTATTCTCAAAAATTGTTTCAGAAACATTTAAATTATTACACATTGGAAATTTATTTAGTTGTTTCCAATAGCAGTTTATTTGAAGTTGATAAGAGGGGTTTTGCGTGTCACAAAATACTATGAATAATTGCAATGGCTGTCTGATCTGACGAGTCTGGACCACAATCTCTTTAGTTCCGAACAGTCGAATTTAGACCTTTTGCTCCCAATATTACATCTTAACCCACAAATTGGACAAACAATTTCACAAATACGAATTGCTACTGAAGTAACCACATTTATCACTACAGCCGTAGACCAGGAATACCAATTACAATTATTACATAAGGACAAGAAATGGGTACCTATATCATGATAAAATCAGAGAGTAAATATCTGTATGTATGTTAGCTCTGTAATCGTCCACTTTTCTACCAAGGTGTACCATTGCTCTAATGCTATTCATTCTAACAGAAATCTCATTACCAGGAATGGTAGTAACAATGGATTGATGGTAGAGAATTCGCCGCCATGTGATATTTATAAAATTTTCCACTTGACACCTGGACATATGTGCCGAAAAATAATAATGAACTATAGTTTATTTGTAGTAGTAGTAATATAGATTAAATAGTTTTTTTTGTATTAGTAATATAGACCAAATGGTTTTTTTACGTTAGGAAATTACTTTAATTAACATTTATGTACCAGGAAATCTATAAAAATCCGAACGTGTGGTGACCGCCGCGAGCGGATTATTGATATAACTTATCTATGTTCTATATTCCTCTTGACTGGAGCGAAGTTATTAATTGGAAATCGATTACGCGAAGCGCTTAGTTATATTCAACGGTGAATTTGTTAAGTTTGTCATACTTAGGATATTTGTTATAATTAAGATAGAGGTTAATCTGATAATAATTTTAAAACAATTAGTCAAAAATCTCCTATTTACATAAATGGATTATTTGTGTAGATTATGTATAAAATGTTTAGTGACATAAAAAAATCGTTTTTTCATTAACAAATCCTTGAACATGAAAGATCAATGACCAACTTGAGATAACTGTAAGGTGATATAAATGTGTGTAACATAAATGCGTGTAACATAAATGCGTGTAACATAAATGTGTGTAACATAAATGTGTGTAACATAAATGTGTGTAACATAAATGTGTGTAACATAAATGTGTGTAACATAAATGTGT
>DWTO01000332.1:0-22587 GCA_018244755.1 Jemadia pseudognetus
GTGGTGTATTTGTAATTGAAAAAATATATATGTATGTAAAATCACGTCTGTAATCCCCGAAGAGGTAGGCAGAGGAGTATACTACACTCAAACGTTTCACCATAACAATATAATATTTCATTAAAATCTTTAGAAATATATTATTATAGTAATTATAAATAGATAATTTAAGGTTGATGGTTTAGGAAAAGATAAATAAATTGTTATTTATAATCATAACTAAGTTCATATAATATTGATCATAGCACATAAACATATTTGTAAATGAAATACTGCATAAAAGACTAATAATATTTTATGTATTCATTACAGATTATTTTTTGTCCTCATATTATATTGAATAAGCATTCATAAATTTTATGCTTTAAATGCTGTGAAGTTGTACATACATTGACAAGTTGTTAAGGAAAATGAGAAAAATAATGTAATTTGAAAAATAAAAAACTAGGATTATCCTCAGTTGTGTGGACTTGCTCAGTGTAGGTATTTTTAAGCAACATTTGTATTCAAGGGACAAGCACTCATAGATATGACTGTATTCTGTAATGAAACATAATCAATTTTATACACAAAATTATTTCACAAATCGCTTTAATATTTATCAAGTTTTCAAATTGTTTTAATTTGATATCACAAAAATCTAGTTAGAATTAGTCTTATAAGAATCAAAAAACATAAAAGAAACAAACGCATTAGTATACCTTAATATATAATACCGTATAAATGTAAAAAGAAACACACTGATCTATAGTTTAATCTAAATATTTTGAATTAACATTTCAGTATGAAATAAAAATTTTCGACAATATCAATTAGCTTAACGTGTTGTTATGCATAATGTCTGTATGAAACAAATGATGGATGTAGATGAAGCATGTCTAATATTGAAAAATAGAGATAAGTGGCATTTGAGTCGATTTGACTTGATGATATATAAAACAATTGTGTTCCAGAGTGCAGCGTGTGCGCAGCCGCGGCTGCAGCGGCGGCGGCAGCAGGTTTCTGGAACACTGGATACGACCCTGAGGCGACTAAACAGCCCGCTGAATTGGTTACCAATGGGATCGTCAATGGTGATGCTATTCGATATACTAAGAACTGTAAGTGCTTTATTTTTTATTATATTTCATACTTTGTAAGTACCTACTTTCTCATATTTCACCTCAAGTTACCTTCACAGTTACAAGTTAAATTACAAATTAAGTTCTCAAATTACCTTTACGTCCCAGTATGGACTACGTGATGAGCCTAATGCCGTACACCGGGCACATATCCAGACTCCTAGCTACTAATAAAAAACCTAAGTTGCAAAAATCCAATAGGCCTCGCCCGGGATTTGAACCCAGGACTTCTCGACCGGCTGTCGCGCTTGTAAGCATCACTACTCACGAGGCAGTCACCGCTAGTATTAGATGTTTAAATACCAGCACACTGAATGTATGATTTACTTAATTTAATACTTTAGGGTTTTTCTAACTTCAAATTCGGAGTAGTAACAGGAAATCTGGATTTGTACGCGGTGTATGTAAATAGTACCTATAGTTTGTGGGTCAAAGTACACGCTTCTATAACAAACTACCAAACGACGCGGTAAATTTGTCAGTTTGTAAATTAAAGAAATTCATTAAGCCTCGACTATGTCAAAAATATTATTACTAGATTGCAGATTACATGCAAGACATAGACGTTTGGAAATGACTTGTTATAATTCTAAGGCTTAAAATTGTTCTTTATATTTTAACATGGAGTTTATTTTGCCGCTTCTTCTCTATACCGATGCATTTTCCGAAGCAATGGTAGTTTCATTTTGACGTACAAAAAGTGTTCTTATGAACCAATTTTGAATAAATAATATTTGAATTAGGATCAGCTTCGAGTGCTTGATTAGACATAATGCATAACATAACTGGTCAATCGTACTATACTCGTCTGCTTACCTGTTTGGAGATTACAGGCTTTAGGGTATAAGCAAAACAGTTATAATGTTCATTTGAAGTCAGAATACCCAAAGTGGGATGTTGAAGTATAAACTACAGGTCTATGACTGTTTGTGTCTGACTCAGTGAGTTTGACTGTATGAGTAGGTGCTGGTATAATACCTTACAATAAAAATCGAATTTTCCATTATAAATAATTGTATAAAAACAGATTTTCCATTTGTTATCAACGAAAATATAAAATGTACATATTTGTATCCTCTAAATGTATATGTATGGCATTAAATCATGAATAAGGCGTATTCCGTTAAAATTATAATTTTTATAACGTAAGTCCACATTCGAATTAAATAATTTTCTAAACAATTTTTCTTCCTATTGCTGTTTTAAAAAATGCTAATTTACCTACTTCGGTCCCCATATGAGTATAATATGATAATATGATAATTGGTGGAAATCTTCTAACCAGTCTAACACTTGTGTATAAAACTGGTTTGGCTTATGCCAAATTATTTTGCACGTACGACATACATATAATATTATTTTTGATGGAAAATTTAAATACCATCGTGCATTTAAAATATATATTGGACTTCCTGCATAAAATAACATCAACTTACGCCTATATAAAAATCAAGCGCCACCCATATAGAGGTTACGCCTCCATTCTGCAAAATAAAATGTATTCAAAACGTAGGGTGAAAAAACACACACATTTAAACATTTATGATGTTCTAATTTCTATCACATTAATGTATCCTGTGAAAAATAGATGGTAGCAGTGTAGACAGTACCCATCTTGGCTGCCATCTAGCGATTTAGTTTGAAACTACTAAACTTACCATGTGTAACAGTCCAAAAAACTTTCTTTTGTATAATACAGATGTCGCTTTCTCATCTCTAAAAACAGTTTTACGATTTTTGTTTTGTTCATATTGATTCACAGTGAATTGAATAATTACAATAAATATGAATAATCATTCTATTATTGTAGTGTGATTCAGTGTAGTTAGGTACATATTTTATCAGTCATCGCCAGTTATTCGTCATCGATACCGATGCCTACTTATTTGTCATAGGTCATTTTTATTTTTTACTACTAAAAAATACGTTAAAATTCTTAGTAATTAATGACTCACTGATACGGATTCTTGCTGAGTAGTAAAATCGTAACACGTGTTACTGTTACGTTGTGTTCTAATTCCAATATTTTAAAATGTTGTATGAAGTTTAATAATGAATATGTATTTTATATACGTCGCATTGTGTTGTATAATACAAGATTATGACCGTTACAATTATTGGCATGTAAAATCCCCAGCAATGTATCGGCGTTAACAATTATTTTGCACGTTTTGTTTTTAATTTATTCCACTAACAAGATTAAATTTCTACAACCATTGAAATAAAAATGTATTGCATTAACATTTGTGCGTGGCAGGAACTAAATTGCTAACTAGCCCCCGAGTCGCTTAGGGTAGAAAGATCAGAGAAAGTGACAAGTGACAATCAATCCAGTTACAGTATTTTGAAAACTAGTATTTCTTGTAAGGCAAGCATTGTTATACACAGTTGATGCATAATCATTTTTGGATTAGATAGCGACAATGGATTGAGCAGACGAGTTCGTTTATGTGACAATTTGGGGAAGGGGACTTCCTCGAATATACAGGGTGGTGAAAATATCGGCTTTGAAATTTTCGTCGTCCGAACGTGAATCACGGCACAGTACTACAGTACAATTAAATGTATATAATATTTATAAGTTATAACAAAAATTAAAAACGTGATAATTATAATTAAAAATCAATACAAAGTTAAAGCATGCATATTTATAGAATTTTTAATTTTATTAAATTAAATTTTAATACATAAAATTCATTCGTTCATCAATTCGTCAAATACAGCAGATTTAAAAAAAAATTATAGCAATATGTCCCTGTTTAGAACTTATCATTTTTGTTGAGTACAACACAGCTATAACGTTATACTCGTAATTGTGCTCATAAGAATATATTCACGTAGTCATAAAAATTCAGTTATAATTGTCCGTTAATTAGCATAATATAATTGTGTTGAGTTTATTTAAAGACATGTAATTTAACTTCTAATCAAATTGTTTATATGCACATCAACTTTAATATGTGTTATGAGATAAGCGATATCTCGTTTACTTGTCATTAAAAAGGAAAGCAACTTACACTTGCGCATTAGCACCAAATTGGTAGATAAATGTACAAAAGCATCAATTGCTTTTTCCGTTATACAGACCAATTCGAAATAGTGATTTTTTACAGTTGTACGAGCACTTGGGAGCCTCAGTATGATAGCTCCAGAGTCCTACATATTAGTGACCTACGTAATAATTTATTAGTTTCAGGTCATGTTTACGTTGTAATACGAGTAATAACAGTCACTTTATTCGTTGTTCCAAACGATGTGCAAACATCAGAAAAAATTACATCGGTAAGGTTGAATTAATTATGTAGTACACGTAATACTGTATCTTCAACTTATTGTAAGCGTTATATTTTATAACTGCTGAAGTTTTCATTGCATAGTTCGATTACATAATATGTAACCAAAAGTTGAGCACTTGAGCTAATTACGTAATATTCATTAATACTTCTGGTATCAACTTTGAAATGAAAACAAAACTGATATTGCTCTAAAAGACAACAATAAAATTATGGCGAAAATTTTAAACAGCCATAATATCTAAAAATACATGATACGGGAATGAGGATACACGACGAAAACAGCAGTAGAAATAGTTAACGTTGAATTTATGCTAACGTTTTAAATTTATTGTCGTTTCGTTTTGGGGAATGTTTTTTTATGAGACCGATAGAATATTGTTTAGTGGAGGTGCACTCGGCGCGCGAGTGTGGCTGCTCGCGGCGACCGGCCCACGACGTGCCCTTCTTGTGGAAACGGTCGGAGTTCTGAACAGTGTGCGCACCGACAAGTGACATATTTTGGATTGGGGTAAAGCAGCCGGCGCTTTCGGGCCGCGCACACGTTCCGTTAGTTTCTCTATTTTAAAAACTACTTGCTTGACTATATCCGGGAAGGGACCAACCGCATTACCGCGCGTCGCCGACTCCACACCACTACCATTCATTTTCGATGCAGTCGACCTGCGTACGCGTCGCTGGTCGCTTCGCGCGCACGCGCGTCTATTCTCATGCACCTTTTAAGTTTTGATTGTCGATAAGCATTAAAAAAAGGAAAAAAAAATTGACATCGAATGAACACATTCTAAAATAAGTGCCTTTTGTTTACACGGAGGATGGATAGTACGCAGAGGTGATATTAGTGGTGCAAGTCAAGATATTTTTGTTAACATGAGCGGGAGGGAAGGCGGAAATGCAGTTCCGTCTTCAAGTAAGTACATGTTTGGTATTTGTTTAAATTTTTAAAATTGGTTAGAGTTTTTATTTTTTTTTAATTTGTCGATGTGTTTACGATTAGTCGCACGTGGTTGGGCGTATGTACAGTAAACTTGCGTCAGAAGTTGTTCTGTACATTGGAATTGGAACTTGTGTTAGCCCTTATCTAGCGGATGTGTGACACGCATCGCCTGGAAGGGCAATCATAGAAATTGTTTACAACATCATTGAAATAATTTGAATTGAGGTTAATAGTCTTGTTTCATTGATGTCGCACATATGCGTGCCATGTTTACTTCGTATCCTATTCGTCAACAACAACATACATTCTAATTATAAATGCTTACTTCGTAATTGATGAGGACTTGGAGGTTTTGTAATAGTGTTATTTTACCCAATATTTGTGTTTTGGTTTTTATACATACGCTAAACATTTTCCATTTATATTAATTCTTTTATAGTATTGTACGTAACAATTTTATTGTAATTTTAATTAAGTTTTGCTAATAAATATGGTAATATAAAATACGAATATATATTTATACTAAAATAGTCATATATGTATTATTAATAAATAATTATATATATATAAAGTAAAATATTACTTTAGTAAATATTGTTTCTTTCAATCTTACTTTTATATTAGAGTAAACAATGTTTATAAAATATAATAAAATATTATCAGAACTCAAATTGAGCTATTCCCTTTTACAGATACATATTTTAGAATTTACTATTCTACTGTACTCTTACGGAGCATAACGTATGAATTCGTCTACGTTATCGCGGCTTGGACGGTACCATGCAATCCGATTTCAGCCGAAAACCCTGTGACACATCTTAACTGTATTGTAATAAGGCTCATTATCCACTATTTTCTCTTCAAATTTGTGTGAGTTACTGAAGTTAGTGTGTGTTTAAGCCGGCTGCATTTTCTAAGGATTGTAATCTCCAGTCCCCACCACTCTTCAGCTCCGTGTTTTTGTCGTTGACATACCAAAGCAGTAGTGATGGAAATTACTCGATGTTTTCGTGATAACGTGTTTAACCTTTGATAAAGCTTTTTAATAAACGCAAAGTTTTGTACAGATGTCTATACTCCGCGCGGTCGCTTTACAATATCGACCAAAAATTCGAATTTGAAAAGTATAAATTACTATAAGTAAAGAATGTGAACGGTTACAACAAAAATGCTAAGCCTCGGAGATATTTTCGATAGAAATTGTTATTCATAGAAGAGAGTTGCTGAAGAACTACCTATTTGGAATGTTTAGAAAGTCGATGTTAAGTAACGTTACGTCCCTACGGCAGGGTCCGAGTTCGTAACCAGTCAATTAAGTCTGAATGGTGGTACATTCAGCCGTCTCTCTCACTCCCAGCCAAAGATCCCCAAGCACAAGCGCCACTTGACGATGATTCATGTTTAAATTCCATACCTGCGATTGATAACAGCAAAAAGTAGTGAATGGCAGTAATGGCACAACGTCCTCAAATATTTTACTCCCTTACTGTTTGCTAGCAATCAAAAGGGATCGTGCCTCTGTGTCTCCTTCACGAACACATACTTGTACGGATGTTTGTTTTGCTGAGCAACATTTTTTTTATTTATAGAAATATTATTCCTTTTATAGCACATGGATGCTTGGGCTACCTATTGTTAAAGATTTTCTACATTATATTAGCAATCATCGAAGCCCTGTGGCTATCTCATCCCTGCGCAGGAGTATTAACTTGTTTAGACATGACGGTAATACTATAAAAGTCATTAAAAAGTATTCACGTTAGCTAAAGCTTAAATATGTTCAAGTATTCGCTATATTCAAAACATTTACTTTAAAGTATCCGTCAATAGTAAGACATATCGATGTATTGATGACGCGTGTCATACAAAACGTTAACGGCAAATAGCAAATATTTTAAAAATCGTTTGCTAAGGATTTTAATATTGACAGGCCTTAGAATTTTTAATCTAAACATTTTTACTCCAACATTTTGTCGCATGATATAAGTGTTAAAATCATTTTAAATGTAATATTGTGAGTAAATCATCATAGTAGTATTACGTAGCCATTTTTATTACAGTTACTTGTCAATCTACAATCAACATTAATATTTATTCTACAATGTACAATATTCATCTTTGTCAATAGTTTAGTTTTTGTACCTATCGTAAATAAAATGTAAGTTAATAATTCTAAAACGTTGTTAATAGCTGAATGTCGAACGATTGGCCCCAAGTACGTTTTCCGAATTCATTTATTAAAACCAAAATAACCAATTGCAAAGTATTCAAAATGACCCTGTTTATAACACAACTTATAGATTTTACGATATGCATTACGATTAGATGTTTTAATAACCCTCGTGTTTCAAGTTGTTAACACGCATTAAAATAAAAATAGGTCCACCGCGTAGTTAGCAGCTGTGCTTTTTAAAGTTAAATTAATCAATTCCATTTCAAAAGAGTAAATTAAATTACTTATCAAAGGTTATTACACCAATTAACCTAATTACGATTGTGTTATCTGTCCATCGTTGTGCCTAATTAAGGAGTTGAATTTCGATGTTGGCGCGTATAAAACTATGAACATAACTCTATGCATATTGAATTGAATATAGGTCAATGCACCTTTCCCCGCTATCATTTCAAAAGGCAATGACTAAGGCAACCAGCAGCCTGTGTGTCAAATAATACTATCACGGATTTTAACAATGGCGTTGATTATTATAATACTTTAAATAGACATACTGTGCTTGTACAAGTCGAAGTAAATTATGCGAAGTATTTCCCCTTCCTGTCTTTAAAATAAGCTCGTGCTTAAATTAACTTGTGTTTTAAAATAGTCGAATAATCGTCGAAGAAATAGAACAAGAATGTCACGAAATCTGTTGGTATTCGATAATGTCGGTGAATATTTCGGTGGTGCTATTTATTCAGTAGCTTCTTAAAGCATGCCGCGGTGAATATTTTTAAAGCCAGCGGGCAAATCGATAGGGCTAAGAAGTTCGAAGCGTCTCAACGTTTAATACAACAACTTGTGCATTAAGCAGAGCATTACAAAATGAAACTGGTGGAATATTTTATTAACAAACATTGGAGGGCTTGGGCTAATGGAATGCAATCAAAAGTTAAGCATGCGTATGAAGCTTGAAGTTCCAAAGTGTATGTTGATGGGTAGTGTTGGAGCGGAGGAGATGCGGGCGGCGCGGGCCGCGGGGCGGGCGGGCGCCGCAACACGCGCGCCGTGCTGAGTAAACAGAACAGATACACGCCTCGGATGCGTCCGCGCTACCGGCCCCATGCACTTGCCCTCTCACGCACCAAAATGCCCACCGACATATTTCACACTGTACGTGGTACACCAAGAACGCTTTCGCATTTTCCCTTTCAATATACATATTTGATAGTTTTTTTTTCCAATTGAGGAGATTTTATTAAAGCCTTAAAGGACTAAAGTAGAAAAGTTTATGGTTTGAAATAAGCTCTATGGATCCAATGAAAGATCAGTATGTACGACATGCTCGTATTTCATTTATTTATGTAGATGTCAGTTTTTTTTATGTTAAAACTTGATAATAACTGATTAAATTTCATGCGTAAAAGCATACCATTGAATCAAATATTTATGTAGTTTTAAACCAGCCAGAGCACTCTCTCCGTTGTCGTCAACATGAACCAAACACTTATCTTATGAACTTTTCTAAAATTGCCTTTTGAACCAAATTGAAAATCTCCACATGTATTCGAGAAGTATTAATTTCGATAGAGCTGTAAGAATGTATAAGGCCGTACATAATTAAGTTGCTCTACATTTTATCTCTACATTCTCGGTGTTAATCAAAAAGGTTTTTACAGGAGACACGTGTAAATATTCCGAGCTAAAGCTCCAGTTCCTTTTATGGGGAAAAGCCCGTGGCTGTTCGTTTTGGAACGCGTTGTCCAAACATTTCTTCTGCCAGTTCATTACGTTAACACGATAGTGGCGGCATGGGCGTGCATTTCATTCAGGTCAAATTTATATAAAACACACACTTCCTGTTTCATATATCAATGAACTCCGATACTTTGATAAAGGACTGTATATTACACGTTAGTAACTTATTACTACAACTTGTTAATTTTTAATTCATAATTTTACTTAATTATATTAAGAGATGGCAAACCAAACCGATGATTCGGTAAAATTTTAATATTTTCTGTTGATGGACACACCGAAAATATATTTAGTTAAAAATACACATAGCTACATAATGTAGTACCGATTATTTTCACAGGCAGATTTTATTAGGCACAGAGATAGTAAAAGGTAGAGTTTTAAAACTTAATTTAAACGTATGCTCAAAGTGGTTTAGGAGGTAGAGTAGTATATTAGGAATTGCAGCAAGTGTACAAGAAATATTATTACTACTTAATCTGAATAATATTTTATGGTCTACTTTCAACAATTAAAAATTAAAATTATGAACAATAGAAAGCTAAGTATTGATCGTAGAGTCTGAATCAATTTTCTCTGTCATATATCTATATAAACTAATACATACTCGTACATAACCAAAAATACATTCTAAGAAAGCGAACATCAATATTAAGATCAATGTTCAAGAGAAAGTAACGTGTCTATTACACAGTGTATGGAATATTCTAGAATTGAGAAAAAAAATATACATTTCCATGTTGGTTAGTAGTGATTTGTATAATTAAACAAATTTAGAATTTGGCGTATGTAATATATT
Organism: Jemadia pseudognetus; assembly: GCA_018244755.1. Lineage (NCBI taxonomy): Eukaryota > Metazoa > Arthropoda > Insecta > Lepidoptera > Hesperiidae > Jemadia > Jemadia pseudognetus. Next base: position 10,064 of record DWTO01000332.1, read on the forward strand.
GTCCTAGTAAATCATTCTCATTAAAACAATTTATGAGATAAAGAACATTAACAATAAATAACTTTTGTACGATTTCATGTATGAATTGCAAGGAAATTATTTTGTTTTCTCGTTGCTCTTTACATTTTCCCAAACAGACCTGTTGTGGCGATATCATGATATAAAAAATATATATTCAGTCTACGATAGTCAAAATGGGAGATGAGATCAACGGAGGATCGAGTGTTGTGGCACACCTTAGACAAGGCCTATGTCCAGCAGTGGAATGATGAATGCAAAAAAATGTGATATAGCTTCTTCCTTTAAATATTTTCAATTTAATAAATACTGGAGAATAGTAACTGTAAATTAGATCTCTGTTTAAGTACGTAACTAATCGATTTACTATTTTGGATAGGCACTATTACTGAGTCTATGTACTTTAGAAATAATGTCGACGCTACGGCAATACGTATGATGCACGTATCCACGTGCATGTAAGGAAATCGCGATGTTTATAAAGGTAAAGGATTGGAATGTTTAAAGATATAAAGGTAAAGGATTGGAATTTACTAGCATAGGTTATCATTATTGTAATACTTATTTTCACTTTACATTTGGCTTTTCATATCAACTTACAGTAATTGGCTTATATTACTTTTTGGCTTCTTGGAATATCAAAATTAAAAGATCTCTGGTAACTAACTAAAACTGAACTTTTAACTTCAATTTTATTGAAAGTGATAGGATATGGCGAAAATTCAGAACTAGCTCAAAACTATCTAAATCTTATATATTGAACGTACGTGGGGTTCATAACGGAAGAAGAAAACAAACGGAAAATTTGTTTAAGATATACAACACCTTCTTTACCTGTGGTGTATCTGCTTCAAATTGATCTCATAATTGACACTAATATTCGAGCATGGTAATTTGTGGTTCAATAGAGCCATTAAATACTTATGAACGATTCCTATTGCAGTCCACTGCTGGGCATAGTCCTCCCATAACCCCCACGATGGGCATGTGAGGATCGCAGAGCACAATTTCGCACCGCCTACGTTGCTGCACAAAGGTAGCCAGGGTATTTAGCTGTGCCTAGGCAGATCGCACCGTACCGCGTTCTGCCAACACCGGATTTAGGGGTCTCTTGCGAGACCCTGGTTTCCGGAATTAATAAATTTTGAAAATAATATTATTCATTATAATAAAATAACAACGTCAATTTGTACGAAACAATTAATCGCGTTCAGTCACAAAAGCAACAAAAATAATCTTCCATTGCTTCTCTACGTACAAACACATGCGGAGATGTATATTATATACACAGGTATTAGAACATATTATAAAAGAATTTAATGTATTATGTGGTTAAATTGGTACAGGAAATGCTATGACTCATGAATAAACTATGGAGTAAAGGAAGGTTCGCACGAACACAGTTTATAATGAATACTGTAGGTTTGGTTTACAGCCGTCGGAAGAGCTCTAAAGAATTTTTATGTGAAAGGTATTTTCAAAAACGCATTCAATTATATAAAACAGCTCTGAAACATCAAATGAATATTTACGCTTTCTCATTAATGCAGTATAGGGAATAATAAATATTGAGTATCGGGTATAGCGAGTCGGTAATACTTATGTGCCATAGACCGAGCGCTGGCGACTCTTAAGTTGACAACGATTATTAAATTTTATATATTTAGATGGAAAATTCATAATATTTACAATTACATTTGATGTCAATCTTATATACGTGAACACTGTACTTTTGACTGGATAGTGAAAGATTACTTTTAAATATAAGATAGTACTCGAATCTAATATGTATAAGTGGTAGGAATGTATGTAGAGGTAAAACAAAGCGAAACGTATTGAAACGATAGTTAAAAATAATGTTTTTATATGCATTCGTACAACTGAGCATTCGTGCAATTAAGACAATGATTTGCTACAATATGGTACCTATATAGCGTAGAGTCTTAAATTTTAGTTTCTTTAAAAACGACCAACTGTTGAAAGTGATATTGTTGATAGTATGAACGACAAGGCTGTGTCGGTCTGTGGCTCTCCCACTAAGGTACTTGGAGCAAGCGCGGCGGCGGCAAGGTGCAGTGTTACGTCAATGAATGAAGAGGTACCAGAAACGCAACCTAAATACCGCGCATTCTTCGAGTCCCCGCCGTCGCCACGTGTGCCCGCCGCTTTTACCTACCGCCGTTGCCGCCCGAAATAATATGCTTCTATTACATACCAACACATATAACATTTGAATTGAATGCACACTGGTAATATCTTGAATTAAAACTTTATATATACATATTTTCTCAATATCAATGATTTTCTTATATTTGTTGTGCACAATATTAGTTTCACATAACATTTTCAATAACTTGTTTCACATAACATTTAGAATTAATACTTCAGATAAATTTTCTTTATCTAAATGATTTTTTTTATTATGCACTGTTTGTTTTTGTATATGAATTTGATTGCAAATCTTATTTGTCGTACGTAACTGTTATTTTTTGTATATTACTAATACGCCTCACAGGAAATAGTCATTTGCTCTGTCACCAATGACGATACCAAATTAGGAATTGGTAAAATTAACTGAACAAGACATTTTGTTATTTTCACAGTGGGGATAACCGGATGTGACTCAAGTGTGACTAAACATTAATTTGTCTCATGTTTTACTGAGAAATATTAATGGTATATAATGAGAAAATATCAACGCGATATTAAATTAAAAAAAAAACGCTTTATTATAATTCATTCATCAAAAGGCGCTGTTAATGTAATAATTTTCTATGAAATGAGGTCTTTAACCGTAACGACTATACGATATCTAAACACAAAAAGAAGAGTTCGCTCTTTCATTCGGTTCCCACGTTATTTTTTGTGAAGGAGCCGATAAGGGGAATAGTGTACCCTTTCTTAGTCCTGTAAACGATCGTGAACCTTTATTTATTGCTAATAGATTTCCGAACGGTAAAAAGCTTGAGTACGTATGCATTCGAAAGGAGGGGACGTTTTACTTAATGCAATCTCACAACTAGTTGATTACATTACGTTTTAAAATTCAATTAGAGAAAGCTTCAGTCAATTGTTGTTCGTTCGTTTATGTTTCTTCAAATTAATACCAATAGAGACCAAAAAAAGTCTGTACACGCCTCGTGTTTCGATAGTATCATTAAATTTCTTATGACACAGGCCAACTGCATATTTTAAACTGGCCCTTTGAAGATACTGATAATTGCTTTTGTGTGTTCCACTCAAGTTCGTTTCATATATAACTGTTGTTCATAGGTCGTTGTATATTAAATACGCTAATAATATATGTATATACATGTATGTATACAGGTGATATAAATAAACAAAATTTGCTTACAGACAAAATGTAGCTTTAATTAATGAATTACGAAATAACTGTTTCGACTCCTCTAAACCAAAACAAGGCACTTAATTAATATAGAATTGTGGAAAAATGTATTTTTATAATTCTTGTCAAATAAAACACATAATATATACATAATTGTCATCTAAGAAGTTTTTATTTTGATATTTACCTAGTTTGTTCTTTTTATGATTTTATGGTTCACAACAGTAGGTAGTAAATTGGTATGCAATGTGAAGCATGAATTTCCCTGCTAAGTATTTTCTTAACTTCAAATTAAAATTAAATTATACATATACATATTAAATTTTGTCTATCGCGACACAACCATAGAAATTCAAAAAGGTTTTTAGTATTGCAAAAAACAATAGGTTTGAAATGGTAAACAAAAATTAATTATTGAAACACTTCATATCTCTCAATTTGTGAAATTAAATTTGAACTTGCATTTATTAACTGTTGTATTATAAAGGTAGCCAAACATTTAAAAAAATTAGCTTCCCAAAACTAAATATTATAAACATTATCATTTAAGGGAGTACACATGTATTTCCTATATTGTATGTTACTATCGATATTATAATTATGCTTTCTACTTGTCTTCAATGAGATACAACACCTGCAAGCTCTTTGGTCGAAAGTTGCAGGTGCCCGTGCAGTTGTTGCTCGCCATCAGGTGGACTTTTAAAGTTGAGTTTATTAGAAGGGTGTCTCGATATTAATAATGAATAAAACTGTTCGCAGGTGCGGGCAGCGCGAGCGGCGGTGGAGTCATAGGCGTGACGCGACGCGGGCGATGCAAGTGGTTCAATGTGGCCAAGGGCTGGGGGTTTATTACCCCCGATGATGGTGGGCAAGACGTATTTGTCCATCAGGTAATTGTATTAAATAATAGATTTAAGACTTTCTCACGAGATCTCGTTGGTCGTGTTGGTTGCAAGTGCGACTGCCGATCGAGAGGTATTAGGTGCAATTCCCGGGTCGATTACTACAAAATTTTTCAAATTTAGATTTAATAGTCGTGGCTCGGAGTCCCGGAGATGAGCCCGGTATGTGGAAATAGGATCACCACCTATTCCATAGTGGGACGTAAGCATAACTGGTGAAACATGGTAGTGTACTACATTCCTCTATCTACCTCTTCGGCGATTATAACCGTGAAACCCGTAAAAATTATTTACAACTTACAATATGTTACTATAAAACGATACGTTATGTAACGACAAAAGAGTCGGGATTATGAATATATTACCTAAATGTTATAGTTTATTCCCTTTGTTGCTTAACACAATTATATTTATCAGTTGTACATACGACGTCCACATTACAACCACTTTGATTTACTTTAAAACCTAAAAAGAGCATTCACAATATTATTGAACACGCCTAAAAGATATGCATTAAAACGACAATGGTATGGCGTATTAGGGTAACAAATTTAAAAGAAGAAAAATACCCACAGTTCGACGTTAGCTTGTACGTACTTATTATTCTTAGAAATAACGGGATCGATAGGGTTTTTTATATTACATTTTCTAAAATGTCAGCAATCGGATTTTTTTCCGCTGAGCTTCTCAGTAGCGGCCGTCGTTGTAGTAAAAAATAAACCCATTGAGAAAATAACCAGTCGTATCTGGTGTTTGACCTGATAATGCGCTTATTTGTTTGTACGGCTTATCAAGGCCGGATGTTTTTTCTATACATTTACGTTACCAAATTTGTACTTCGTTCAACTGCAACAGCGCTAGCGGTAAAATTTATATTAGGTCAAGACTACGTTAATATTGGACGCCGATAAGGCTGACGTTTTTTTTCTTACAATAAGTTATTTCATTTCCCGCTTCCACGTGTAGGAGCGCAGCTTAGATGTAACAGTTATTCTATACTTGCTGTCGTGACAGTTTTCACTACACATCCTTGTAAATTCTAATATCCACTAAAGGAAACATATTCCTGTCGCATGTAGGTAACAAAAATAAAAAAAACAATTCAACATTAACATCTTAAGCCACGTCGAAATTTATATATTAATTCGTTGAATTTCTGTTTCATGTTGAATTAACAGAACTTACAGTTTTAATGACAATAGCAAAAAAAGCACTTAGATTTTCATATCATATACGAATAGGTTTATAAAAACACCGAACAGAAACAAACGATTATTTATTTGAATCTAAAACGCTATAATCATAATATAGCTAATTTTACAAAATTCATATTTTCTAATTTTCAGAGCGTCATACAAATGCCAGGCTTCCGGTCACTGGGAGATGAAGAGGAAGTGGAATTCGAGTGTAAGGAGTCTGACAAGGGACTTGAAGCAACACGCGTATCTGGACCATCCTCTGTCGACTGTCAGGGCTCCCATCGTCGTCCTCTGTCCAAGAAGCGTTTCAGAAAAATTCGGTAAATGTGTATAATGATAACAAAAATAATTTAAATTTGGCAATAAAAATCGGTAACTGCTTAATATTATGTGCGATTTATTGTACAGCGTTATAATGGAGTATATTTTAACCTCTAAAAATTAGAACTAAAATGGATCTACATTAAGATTGTACATTAGATGCAATCAACCTTACAGTACTTAAAAGCGACTGTTGACACACGGATACATTGCAGACTTCGCTCAGCTGTAGGAATATTCCCAATACTTTGAAAACATTAACTGTTATAAAAGAAAAAAATATTATTCCAGAGCATAATTAAAAATCCGGATCTGGTTATTTACTTATTAGTCGCCAAGTTACTAAAGCCAAACTGTATTGTCCTGTACTATCTGTATTTGTCTAGTAATATTTTTTATATATCGTTTACTATTTATTATTATTAAATTATCAGTGTAACGCATGAAGAGATACTGAATGTTACCAAGTTGTACCAGTATTACAGGTATTCCCTTTTATATGTATTCTTGTGCATGAAGTCTTCACTCAATTTGTAGGGTTAGTGATAAAACAAATTTCTACTACATATCATTGTGCATGACCAATCAATTAGTTAGTAAAGTGTATTATAAATATGAATTAGAAACAAATATATAACAATAGGAATATAATAACTATGATACTGAAAACGTATGGAACAATTTAAGTTCCACAGTAGAGTTATACATGTTATGTAAGTGGGTGAGTCTATAGTTTTTCGCCAGCCAAAAATCTAAACTTAGTTATAAAAACCAAATAGCAATTTGACCCGAGAATAGAGCTCAAGATCTATTGCTCAGTAAATTCGTTTGCTAGACTACTACTACTACTAGACTGCTACTACTAGACTGCTACTACTAGACTGCTACTACTAGACCAACGAGGCAGGCAATGGTCTTTTGATCATGATGTTAAAAAGTAAATGTAACATAAGTAAACGTAAAACGTAATATCATGCCTATAATCCCCGAAAAGGTAAGCAGAGGAGTGTAATACACTCCTCAGTTTCACCAGTTACCTAAAAAATAATGATTTATAAACGACATCTAAAGCAAAACGTTCTTTTTTATTTCAGTTGCTACAATTGTGGGGAGTTTGCCAACCACATAGCCGCCAAGTGCAGCATCGGGCCACAACCAAAGAGATGCCACAACTGTAAGAGCGAGGACCACCTTATCGCCGATTGCCCAATAAAGGTACATTTATTATATATTCTTATGGCGTCTCGCACGAATGCCTTAGTGGCACACCGAGGTCGCAGTATCAATCAGAAGTTAAATTTACATTACCTACTTATTGCTATTGTAAGAACTACTATTAAACCTCATTGATAGGCAGTGAAGTTTTTACTAATACGGATTAAGGTCAAATAATATATTACAATATCTAGGTGTCTTCGTGGGTGTAACTTTATCTTTTCGTTGAAGGTGGAGAAGAAAAAAGATGAATCCCAATCGAAGAGCTCCGGCAGTTCCCAAGACAGTCAGCAAAGCAGCCCACAGCAGTAATTATTGTCATTGCTGGAAAGTGACAATACCTGAGTCTTTTTACGAGGAGAAGGACAATTGCCGGTGAAAATTTCTTCTATTTAGATGTTAGTTCAGCATTTATTATTCTTCGAGTACCTCCACGCTTGGTAATAACGTTATTTACGTGTATGCATCGTCCGATGAGCAGAGCGGTGCGGCTCGCCGAAATGCATTAACAATTTAGTTGGTAAAGGAACTGCCGTTAGTTATATTATGGAACAAATCTACCTCATTTCAACAAAGATACGAAATACATTTTAATTACTTGGCTGAACAAGACTGATGAGTACAAATCCGTTAGGTACAAACTAATTTTACTCGTAGATTTTTATAACCTAAGTTTGCAAACGTAACTTAAGTACAAATTTTATGTGTTCGAGTGTTGATATAACTTTTTTTTACTTTATATTGTATACCCAAAGTTAGCGTGTGTTTACGATTATAATATTATTATAATTTTGTTGCTACATAATATTATGACCAATTTATGTTATTTTTAGAATTTACATGATTTTAGGCTAGATATACTAATAAACAGGCTATGAACAAAACGTAGAAAAGAAAATCTATAAAATTTCATTTCTGAATTGCAAAATAACTATTTAATTAATCCCTAAATTTTACCTATTGGAAACGCTATTATCTTACGCAAAATAACACTGTGAAACGGGTATTTACACAAGTTACTAGTTATTATAAATAATTTATTTTACCTAAAAGTACAATTTAATGACGTCAAGATATACATTACGCAGCTCTTGATGAAATTTTATTTCATGCCTTAATATTTAACAAGTACCAATAATTGGAAACGTTGAATCGAAGTTTATGTGCCAAAGTGAAATTTGAAAGTAGTTGCAATAATATTATTATTTTAAATTAGAATTAAAACAGTAGCGTCAATAAGTTTATCTTTACTAGCTTGCCTATTTCGATTATAAGAGATCAGTAAAAAGAAGTAATTGGTAAAAAGAAAAACAACATTTTTAACGGATTACTCCTGAAATAAGATTTTTTGTGAAAGGTTTTTTATTTTAATACAACACTGTGCCAGTCATATTTCGCCTAAGTTTACGTGTAACTATTAAATACGTTTTAAATAATGTGTATCTATCTGCTACGGCGGACGCGGCGGCATAATTCAGTAACAATACCGTTGTGCCCTTTGAGCGTTATCATGACAGAATACATTGCAGCCGTATATTTGGTAAATTATTTTAATAACATCTCCGTAATAAGATATGTAAGGACGAAAACAAGACATTTTTATATTATAGAAACGATGATTTACAGTGTGGTTTGAAGATACAATAGTTATCTGGACAAATGTCAAACGACTTTATCGTTCTTGAAACTTTGAAAAGAAGATATGGAAATATTAGAGGTCCTCCACTGATATATTTGACAGTGGACACGTAGGGTTGATAATGTATGTGTAGTTATCTCAGTATTGTCAGTGCTTATACTATTGGCAAGTGTGCAAAAGTATGAAGCGCTCAAGCAAATGTGTGTACGCAGTCTTCATTGTAATGATGTGTCTGGTCGATGTTAAAAAATCATATATTAGGTTTTTTTTTAAACTTTTGCGGTACAGAAAAATATCATGAAAATATGTTACGCGTCAATATCGTATAAATCAATGTCAATATAATAAAAATAACAACGTTTTTATTTACTCAATAAACGTTACACTCCAACGCATTCATAGTTTTTGAAATTATCATACTTATTCAAACTAGTCATCAAACTTATTTAAAGGTTATCATTTAACGTCATGTATAATTTAAAAAAAAAATCACATTTCGGGGTAATCCGTAAAATTTGTTTTTGTAATAATTGCGTTTTTCTTTGCTCAAAGGCCTAATTATAAGTACACTAAAATTTTATTTATGTCCTACGTACTTACATAGTCATTATAACCACCAATTTTCCCCTATATTAGATTATATTTAATTGCCTAATATTTTCATACATAAGTAGGTACACCAAATTTGTATGTACCTACCTGTTATAGAAATTTTTCCTATAAATTTTATTAACAACTAACTGAAGTCAATAGTCGACATTGTAACAGGTTGTTCTCTCAAGGTCTTATTCCATTATGATATCCTGTTTTTAACTACCAAAAAGGGGAAAAGGTGGAAAACATCACAATGCTGCTTAAGACATTTGATACCTGTACGCTGCCGATATACAATAAAAACTGCCTAGTACCTAATGGTAGCAGTTGAAATGATTCTCAAATTTGTTAATCAGAGACTGCTCTATCTTATGCCATCATAGTGCCTCCGTTATATTTTTACGAGTATATTTTAATTCCAAGTACAAAAGTTACTTTAATATTCATTACATACATATGTGTGTAATCTGCTATAATTTGAACATTTTCCGAAATGAAATTTTACATCCCGAAAAAATTTATTCCTTTTCTAAATAAAACTGTCATTTTAGGATAAAATGTAACGGATATTTTTTAGGAAATAGCGATAGCCCATCGATTTTAATGATTTTTTAAAGAATGATTAATTTAAGGATTTTATAATGTTAAAATATTTTAATTTAAGACAAATATCATTTACGTTGCATTTATCACAATTTCGTTATTATGTACCTACTTTTAATTAAATAAATAGTCTTTTTATTACTTTGACCGTCGTAAATAAATGAATGGTATTTAGAAATACTTCTCGCATCTTTATACAAAGCGTTTCATAATAATGGAAAAATACAGTCAATTACATCACTTATCTCTGACGACCTTTCGAAATGTTCATTCTATACATCCGACTTTACAAAATGTTCAAATAAACGTTACCGGTGAAACGTGGTAGTGTACTACACTCCTTTGCCTACCGCTTCGGAAATTATGTGCGTGAACCTTTTTATGTTCAATTAATTGGGTTCTTTAATGATTCGTATACTGCAGCCAAACTGTGAAAATAAATAATATAAGCAACATCATATCACATACATACAAACAAGATATTGACTTGAGATATTACATATACGGGTTTCTTAGATTTATATTTTATGGAAGTAATGTAGCTTTTAAGGATTTAAAGACTATTTGAAATCATCTACCTCATAATTTAATAAAGATAAATAGATTATATTGATAAGTTAATATTATGAACATATACAAAGTGTAGCGATTATATTTTTCATTGTATCTTTGCTGATTGCTGAATAAGTAAAAGGTTTGTATTTCTTATGTTTAGAGTTTAAATTTTGTTTTCTTTTTTATTTTTCAAAGAAAAATATAGTGCAAAATACATGGTTCTTTTATTTCGGTCCCTCCTCATGTACATACACACATAAATAAAAATTAAATGCTTATTAGATAATAAGCCTATCATTTAAGAACAGCCAGATCGATTTACCTATTTTTCATTGGCTTATTTGCAATTATATTCGAATAGATTCAGGACCACGGGGCATCGTGCGTAATTCCTATATAAATTTAAATCAGTTTCGTAATTTATTGCAAAATAAAAGGCCGAGGTCATCCTTCAAAGATGACTTGAATATATTATAATAATCGATTAATAAGAGAAACATATCTAGAAGGCACAAAAAGTATTTGGACCGATTCTAGGTTCATTACAGTTTAGGCTTTCTGTACGTGAGTAGAGGGGTAAAGAGATAATAGACAGAATAAATACACCGTATACTTAGTCACCATAAATTTAATTTCGATCAGTGAATAACAAATTAATAAAGTTAACGTTCTACTCTATCCGTGAAACGCTTGCACAGCACTCTAAAGCCAAGAATAGACTGATACCAAACTTCCAATCCAAGTGGCTCTAGCACCTCTCCCCTCCAGTGCTCGCTATTACGTCGCAATATAATGACAGCTTCTAATAAAACATACACACCCACTACACTAGCGATGCTTCCTCCTATTTAACGAAATGACATCATAGCCATCCTCGACTATCGTTTTCTTATGCGCCTTAATTTCACGCCGTGAACCCTGCAGTACAATGAGAAGTTTAGTCTTTAAGGTTTGCTAGACCACTGCCAAGATTTAATAAACATTTTGATGACTAAGAGCTTTCAAACTCCATTGCACTATGAAGAGGATATCAAGCGTGCTGGTCTTTTAAACAGACAATCCAAACTGCACATGAGCCGAGTTGGATCTTCTAGACTATCCTAACTGATCTTCCTACAGAAGAGCATTATCCAGCCGTATACCAGCTGCTGTGGCATAGCAGACTCCTTCGAGGAGCTTACGGCACAACCATTAGTGTCGTGTGCAAGTGTCGTATTTATTTAATACCGTCATAAAAGTACTTACCTACTCGTACATATTACATTGCGACCGCGAAGACACATAAGTATTTTAAGACGATTCAATAATATCACATCAGCTATAGCATTACATTAGTCGGAAGTCAGGCGCATTACATTAGTCGGAAGTCAGGCGCATTACATTAGTCGGAAGTCAGGCGCATTACATTATCCTACCCAACAAGGGACATAGCATAATAATATCTGGAGTAATGGAATATTTAACGTACTAAACATTTAACAAGCATAAAGTCTCTGAGCCAGTGTGCATATATGAAGAGAGAGATGAATGTCGAAGTAGCTTGGCTGTTCTGTAAGGTTAGAGATATTTGGCACTTCGTGCTCTCTGCCTACCCATTAAGGGATCTGGCGTGATGATATAATAATAGTGAAGTCTTTTTTTTTAATTGTTATGTTTACAACAAATTTAAGCATCTTAATCAAGTTTAAAAAGTTGGTCACAATGATAAAAAGTCGAACTCATACGAGTTGTATATTTTAAAAGGTAAAGTAATAACTAGTACGGTATTACATTATTAATTACGGTCGTAATCCTTGTGGTACGGGTGCCAAGAGCACATTGGTATTTTTTAAATAACTACCTGGATCTAGAAATGTCTAGAATAGGTATTATCTTAACTCGTGATAACAAGCAATATTATCTCATAAAGTACATACCTATACAAACCTTCATATATAGGTATATATAATTATCCCTAAATATCTATATAAAACTAACGTATCATAAACGTATTGATGGAAGTTCTTGTAGGGATTGCCTGTAAATATTTCTAAAATCAAATGTCTGCACGACTGGGAAAGGAACCTGGAACTGTACTCGACGCGTCGATGTTATATGTAGTGACTTATGTGTAAAATGGATGTAGTAACTAT